>JAPYYQ010000032.1:0-144307 GCA_030522585.1 Anagyrus pseudococci | reverse complement strand
CGCTAGGATAACCATATGCGCTGAGCGATCGCCAAGTCCCTCGAGGCGCTAACGAAAATTCCGCCGCTGTGAACGCAGCCATACTACTGTTGTATATACAATAAGGTCTCGAGTGGCTCGACTATGTTGACCGGAGAATAAATGGATGCCGCTTTTTTCTTTCTTTTCCCAAAGCAACCCAGCATCGATGCGATCTTTTATTTTCCTTGTTTACTTCCTTATTACCATCAATAAGACGATTCCTGCATCGCACAAATCCTCTTGTGCTTATTCTCGTAGGTACACACGCTTTATTAATATCCGCCTTAATAATTCCTACTTTATTAAATAACCCCAACAATAATTCACAGCGTTCGTTTTTTTTTAGACGTTACATATTAATCTTCATAAAAATATTATTTTTATTGGGGTACCAATCAATTTCTGTAAAACTTATAAAATTACACAAAACCAAATTGTTTTATAATATTTCGACACTCGTTCAGGGGCAGTCTTAAATCATCTAAACACAAAATTTAATCCGAATGGACCGTCTCTGTAGCTTTCATTCAGTTCAACGAACTCGAATAAATCCTTGGAAAGATCTTCGCCTCGAAATTATGACGAAATCTAGAGCGTTCGAATCGAGAGCTCGTCTTTCTCTAAGGAAAATTGCATTACACGCGGCGCAGATCAGTCGGGAGTGACGAGGGGAGGGGGGGGGGGAGATGAGCGATGCGAGATAGAACGGGAGGGGAAAGACGGAAGGGGGAGAGAAGCACTGAGGGAAAAAGGGAAACCACAAGTCGTGGGAGTAAGGCGTCCTACGTCAATCGTCGAAACGCTCTCGCGCTTTCTCTTTGCCAGGGCGCTTATTTTTTGCACGCTCGAGCGCAATTCCAATTTACGTAATTCCCTGGGACTCCCCCTTCCCTGCCCTTCCAGGCCCTCCTCCCTCAAGCGAGAGCGCGTGGCGCGAGAAAGGGAAAGAGGAGGGAGGGGGTAGGGCTGCTGAAGGGGGGAGGAAACAGAGGAGTAGAGCGCGTTGGTCTCTGGCGAGCGTGCAGTCGCCGCGAGGCAAAATAAAGAAGGGTGGTACCAAGGGAAGGGACGCTGAGGGAGGAACAAGAGGGGAAAAAGGAAAACGAGAGTGCGGCGGTGGCGGCTGGAGGGTGGAGAGGAGAGAAAAAAAATGTGGAAAAGCCAGGAGTCGAAAAGGTCGAAGGGTGAGTTGGTTGCAAGCACACGGCGTAGCGTTGAAAGAGAAAGAGAAGTGGAAGGGGAGAGAAAGAGAGAATGCCTGATCCCGGAAAAGGAGAGAAACGAGAAAGGCGGCTGTGGGTGGATGAGGAGTAAAAAATGTATTTGCCGTCCTAGTTTTCGAGCCTCGATGCTGCCACCGCTGCTACTGCGTTGCTACTTGCCGACACGAGACGAAAAGCTCTTCGGCAAATCCAGCTTAAAGCAGCTGCGTAAACGTTGACCCATATTGCAATCGCAAGCTCGTCCCCCTGCCTGCCGCCCACGCACACCGCTGTGTACACACTATACAGCTATGTTAGCTGTCGCCCACCTATATCCTATACTACTCCCACTTTTCACCTTATCACCTGAGCGCAATTATGTGTCTATTCTATTTTCGTCACATTTGCTCACGATCTTGTTGCTGCGGGTTGTGCGACTGACAGCCGACTACAATGCTGATGCTTATCTTCATAAAACTACTCCGAGTAATCACGAGAGAAAGAATAAGAGACGTTATTATTTATTCTGTTTTTCTTTTTATTGAGATTCAAATTGAAGTTTTGATGCAGACATTTTGAATTGCGTTGAATCTTCAAAGCTTAAACGCGCCAGCCAGTAGTTTATAAATTATTTATCAACGCTTCGCGCGTCTGGATTAACGATACTCGAACAACAAAAGGTGTATAAAAAGTAATAATAACAAAAGACTTGAAAGAAAAAAAATAAGATGAAAAAAGAAAGACGAAAGAAGGAAAAACCTAATAATCCGTACAGAGTCCTAAATCGAAGTCCTGCAGCAGGGAAACTTTGCTCGTTTCCCCTCCTTCCTATAACAACCCACCTGGATTTTCTCCTTAGAAAAAAAGGTGGAAAAGAAAAAAAAACCATCGAAAGTCGGAAGGGAGGGGGAAGCGAAAGGAGCGAGCTGTGCAAAACTGTGTCCGGCTTTCCCGAGGCGCATATACCATCGAGAATTCGAGTCTCGCCTGAGGAGGCGTGCTTGCAATTAGTTTCAGCAGCTCTCTATGTGTGCGCCGGCGCGCGTGTGTGCAGAGGTTGAACGGAAAGCGAGAGGGAGGGGGTGGGGGGGATCAGGTGGAGAAGAAAAAGGGCGGGTAGAGGGAAGAGAGGGCGAGGTGATAGAGAGCAGGACGAGGAGGCGGAGAGGCCAAGAGAAACAGCGAGAGTCCAGAGAGCGGTTTCGAGTTCTTAGACCCGTAAATCCTTTAAGTGTCCCAACTCGCCTCCAGCCGCGCGCTCCCTTCCGGAAAGCTCGACGCGCGAGGAAGAGACGCTAAAGACGGACGAGAGGAGTGGGGCCAGGAGAGAGAGAGGAAGGAGGGCCAAAGTAAGCGAGCGCCGAGCGAGACGAACAGCCGGAGAAATCCTACGTGGGCGAGAGTAGCAGCAACCCGGGCCCAAGGTAAAGGGTGAAAAAGTAGGAAAAACTGCGATAAAGAAGAGAGCCGAGCAGCCGAAATGAGAGGGAGAGAAAGTTTGAAAGTGGTGGGAATACGTAAGGGAGAGAAAGCCTCTGCCGCTTGTAACACAAGCCGGGACTGAAAATCGAGATAAAATGGTAATAGCCAAAGGAGAGAGGGGAAAAAATTAGTCAACTTCGAGATTTCGCCGGAGGGGCAGAGACGCGCTGCCGATAAATCATTAAAAAATGCGAAAAAAATGACTTTTCATACGAGATACGAGTGACGACTCTCCCTACGCGTAAAGCAACAGCAAGGACAATCTGAATTTTCAAAATGTATGGAAAATAAATGAGCAGTGGGCTTATGTGAAAAAGATATTTCGACTGGGAGAAGAAGAAATCGTGGCGGAGAGGCAAATGATGCATTTTAAAGGACGAATAAGGACGAGCAAGGGGTATGTAGTGTAAATTAAAAAATTTCTGCAGAAGCAAAAGAAAAGGGAAGGCGGTGATGAAATTTTTTAAGGTTAACGACGTAGGTTCTCTCGAGTAACGACCAAGTAATAACGCCAGGCTGTATATATAGAGCCGAGCTGTCATTTTTCTTCGTGTGCGGAAAATAAATCATGGAACAGCATTACTTCTTTATGTTGTTCTTACGATACGTTAAATTAAACTCGTATTAAGAAATTTCTTTTAACGAACTTTTTCCGCGTTATTAAATACCCCGCCATTAGCTGTAAAAACGGCTTAGAAATAAACGCAAACTAAATCTATATATATATATATATATATATATATATATATATATAGATACGCGAATAAAATAAATAATAAAAAGAAATAACATGATGCTGCTTTTTTATTGCCTCTATCGGCTAGCACTCGTCAAATATTCAACCAAAAGTGCACATAGGGGAAGGGGGGAGTAACAAATAATTCAAAGTTGCTCGGCCAAAAAGAAAAGCGCTCGCGCGGGCCCAGGGAAGAGCAATATTTTAGTTCACGCGAAAAGGCATAAGCGGAAGTCGAGCGATGGTAAAAGCTCGATAAGCCGCTTTACGTTGTGAACGAGCTCAGCTCCGTCCCTCTCAAAAGGCTCCTCCCTCCCCTCTCGAACTGCTCCCTCCCGCCTCGCCTATATACCGCGATCTCGAAATTTCACCACGCCCAGATTCGCCGCGTTTGTAATCCGATTGCAAAAGGAGCGAAAAGGTTAAAAAATGACCAGGACAAAAAAAACTAGAGAGAGAAAACGAACAAAAAAAAAAGAAAAGCCCATTAATTTATCGAAAGTGCGTGGAAGCAAAAAAAGTCGACGGGGGTCAAAGAGAATGCGCAATCGCGATTATACGGCGTGGAGGAGGGAGGGGGGGAGTACGCGCGCGTGGCAGAAAAATGCAAATACACAACGTATCCCCGAGGCCCCGGAGTTGACGGCTCTCTCTCTCTCTCGCTAGCCGCGGGAATCGCGTAAAAACTCTAGCAAAACCGTCGAGAGATAATGGCGCGCAAAAAGCGCGGCTCTGGCTGGCTTCGAAATTTAAAACAGTCTGCAGCATACGTGCGCTACTCGGACCTTGTTCCCTCTCTCTCTCTCTCTTTTGCATCAGAGCAGGAAACGTCGACGAAAATTGCGCGTACAGCCAGTTTATGCATTATTCAATTTACCGTTCCTCCATCTCTCTTTTCCCCCCCTGGCCCTGACCTGCTGGTGTTTCAGATCGCTCTCGGACGCTTGGTTGACGGCAAGACGGATGGGAAAATATTTTTTTTCCCTTGGGGAGGTGGGGCACGTTGTAATAGAGCGCGCATGGATCGATGATCCGTGTGCCTTCTACGCTCGCGTTTACGGACCGGGTTTCAGCTTCAAATTTACCTTCGTTAAGTTTGCGAAGCCAACTGTGAATCCCGGCCGACGAGAGAGCGAGTGAGAAACTGCGACGGACCGTCTGACCATTGAGTTTCTCTCGTTTCGATCTGGATTTTTTACGGAACAATTTGCTCGACGACTTGACCGTGAACGAGGGCACGTTAAATATGCTTCGGGGAAAAATCCAATCAACTCTTTGACCAACTGCGCGCACATCTTTATCTCAGATCCCGATGCCAATGAAATCGATCCGATAAGTCTCGCAACGCTTGGTTGGTAGATAAAGTAGGATTCGTCGCGAGCGCATTAATACGCAGAGCCACGAGTAATTTGCGAAAGTTCAAGCCTGCAAGAGAGAGAGAGCAGGGGCGAGCGGAATCGAAGATCAACGACCAACGAAACCAGCATTAATCGCAAGTTCGCCGCACACCCAACAAAGTCCAACCGACTCGACCCGTCTCTTTTTCAACTTGCAAGCCCCTCTCGAGCAGCCCTTTATAGCTCGTATCCTCTTGGCTTCCCGTCGCTTTATCTATCGCTGCGCCAATACTCGCGTGTGCGGCTTCTCTTTTCTCTTCCGGCCCAGCAGGCGGTACTGCCAGTCGTCGCAGCCGCAGCAGTGGTGACGCTATCCCTGTGTACAGAGCCCGTGTTCGTTAACGGGGCGTCTTCGCTCATCCCCCCGGCGCAGACTCTTTTCTTTGCCGCTCGACTTGCTCTTGGCGGCTACCTTTGTGGTGCTCTCGCGAAAATCGAGAGGACTCCGTACTGCCGCCGCTATACCACCGGGGTCCTTATACCTATATTACACCGTTACAACTATACTGCAGCGGCAGCATTATTGCTCGCGCTCCCTTGCTCTTTTGCTTCGGCGGAATAGACTCGCGCTTGTTATTGCGCGGATCGTCAATGGTAAATAACTGCTACTCCCTCTCTCTTTCTCTATCTCTCTTTTAGTCTAATACGCCAAAGAAGAAAAGTCGCAGGACTTCGTTCGCTTTAACGACCGATAAAACCACGTAGACCTGGAGCTTCTTTTTAAGAATTTAAAAATTCGACTATGCAAATCTTCCATGCCATCCTTTTAGCCCGTGGCAATTTGGACAAACAAAAATGTTAGCCCCGCTGACGTAAAAACGAGGGGTGGGAATGGGAGGCTGCGGGCGAAGGGGCGCAAGTGGGCAGCGCGCACAAAGAAGATCGGAGCTATCGCACTGGCGGGCGACGGCTCGAGGGCAACAGGCTAACGAAACGCGGCTGGGAGAGAGAGAGAGAGAAAGCGGCAGCCTGTCGGCCGGTAATAAACGAGGCTTTGCAATCCGAAAGGGGCGTTCTGAGAGAGCGACTGCGCGCCCGGTAAATCTCTCAAGAGCCTCTCTCCCCACCCCTAAACTAGAGAAAACGGGGTGGGTGGAGAGCGAGAGAGAGGCAGAAGAGTATGGAAGGCAGGGGGGGGGGCGAGCGCTGAAAAGCTTAGCTACTGGGGTATTTGTATTTTCGGTTCGGAGGCTTTTTGTTTTTACTGCTGCAGAGGTACTCACCGTGGCTGCCATAAAGCGGATTTGGTCGGCCGACTGGGTTGCTAGGGTCGTAGAGCACTGCCGCTACTGCTGCCGCTGCTACTGCCGCTAACTGCACGCTCTTGGCCATCGGTCGAGCCGCGCTGCTGCTGCTGCTACTGCTGCCGGCTCCTCTATTACGTGCTCACATCCTGCAATTCCATAGATCGTCGATTTATTCTTTTGTTTCTACTAACCTAGCTTTTAAGTGCAGTTATATAGCTAAGGGGAAAACGCAGATATTGTACGTGCGGAGGATATCGGTTCTACGATGCGCCGCTACCTCCTGTCGGCCTGTAGGCTTCTTTTTAATAAATTCAAGTGATGCACGTCAAGGTGTGGTCGGACAAAGAGTTCTTCATTGCCAATTTAACAATAGTTGCATTATTTTTAGAGCGTTAGAGCCTTAATTAAAATGTTATCGAATGCTCGGCTGTGCCTGTGAATCGGGCGTTTGGAGAAAAACCGAGCACAACAAGTGCTCTAATTACAGCAACATCGCTGCTAAACGCACGGCAGGGGAACGATAAGCGTATATAGGCATCGCGAACAATGCGACGCAGATGCGCCGAATGCCTATATGCGAAGGCTGGCATTGTTGCTAGATAGCAGGACCGATATTTCCGGGACTAATTGAAGGGAAATTCGTGCCGCTCGTAATTGCCGTCATCGACGAGCGCCCGTAGTCACTTTTAATTTGAGACCAGAACGAGAGAGAGAGAGAGAGAGAGAGAGAGAGAGAGAGAGAGATCGCGGCAAGAAGAAGCAGTAAAAAAAAATAGAGCCGGAGCAGTACTCCAAAGATCCTCCAGCCCTATTTTTTTCCTCTCTCATTCCGAGACAGGCATGCTCACCGCGACGATAATTAAAAGAGTTACATCGAGTCGTAGAGGCAAGCTAGGCCAACCAGTACGATTACTACCGCACTAACACTGGGCCCCCATCGCGACTTGCCATTTCTCGCGCTTCACGACGTTTACGGCCGAGGGAGCTGTATACGAGGGCTGAAGTTACCCTGTCATTATCCGGCGCGGCGTCTACGTCGTCTCTCTCTCTCTCTCTCTCTCTCTCTCTCTGTCTCGTAAGCTCAGCAGCCCCAGAGGCAACTATGGCCCTTCTAAGGGCGGCCCACTTGCGTTCTCGACTTTTCGCGCCACCTCCCTCGTCTCTCTCTCCTCTTTGCCACGTGCAACGGCGAACCTTTAAGGAGCTTCATACCGGCCGGTGAAAAAGGGCAATTTTGCGCCCTGTCGGACCTAAATAGATAATTGCGGCCGCAAAATGGCCCCCCGTGTTGTGTTGGTTTCTCTCTCTCTCTCTCTTGTTCGCTTTTTTTCAAAAGAAGCGCGCGCAGCGAAGAGTCCCGCGGGGCCCTGCATAATTTAAGCGACGGTGCCTACTTTGAACGGCGTGCTCTCGCTCCCTTTCTCTCTCTCTCTCTCTCTCGTTTACACGTAAATGCGAATGAATTTTTAATGAGCAAACGCTTTGCCGAACGTACTGATCGGACTAGCATTCGCGGCTGGACGAAATAGAGCAAGGGCTGACGGGCAACTTTTACAACCGTAATCGATTTTTATTATTGCGCTCTCTCGATTGTGTGCCCTTCTCTTTATTTTTTTGCATATAATGATTGTTTCTTTTTTGAAAAAAACACCGCAAATAGGATAGCGCGTAGCTGGCGTGTAATTTATGGTATTGCCATTGACAAAAGGGAGCGTAAGAAACATTGATCGCAGAGCTAGCGCGCAGGGAGGCTGGAGGGAAAAAAAGGCCGGCGTTGTTTGGGGTTGTTTCACGTACAGCCGCTTCCGCTACTCTTAACTATTCAAACTCTATACTCGATGCCGCAGACGCATGCGGAGAGGAAAAGAGAGAAAGAGAGTGCTTTGTTACGGCGTTATCCCGAATAAAAATCACTCGCTTCCTGGGCCAGCCATTTATTTTTCTTTGAACAATAGCGGCAAAACGCGATAAAGCAGAGGAGGCGCGGCCGGCAGGAGCCCGGAGAGACGCGAATAGAAAAACAATGGCAGATAAAATCGCGTAGCGAATCGACGCTGCGGCCGAGAGAGATCGCGCGAAGGGAGACGGACTCGCATCTCGCCACGTTGGAATGGAAGCAAAGGACGAGGGCAGGGGGGGTGAGAGCAGGAAGAGAGAAGTCGTAAAAAGCGCGCAGGTGCGGAGCGCATAGTTCCGCGTAACGTCGATTTCGGCCTAGCAGCAGCAGCCCCTCCCTCCCTCCCTCCGCGTTTGCGGCTGCGGGGGGGAGCGTCATGACGCCGCTTTTTACCCGCTATACTATTTCGCACTACACCGCGGTCTCCCGCTCCGGGGGCTTTTTACGGCCCAGCTCGTGTTTTTTTCGTAATTTTACGATTGACTCGCGCCCCCGCTCTCTCGCTATACTCGCCCTGGGAACGAGCGGTAACACCGCGGCTCCTCCACCCTCCAGCGCTCCCGAGCACTCTCTCCTCTCTATGCCCGAGTATAATTTACTTTCCCGTGCTCGCATAGTTACGAGCGCTTTACAAGTTTATTCCGCGAATTTCAGCGCTAACGAAAAGTTAGTTTCGACGAGCACTCGTAAGCGCGCACGCGCACCTCCTATTCTTGCCCTCCTTTGTTTCCCTCTCTTTATACATCTATGTGCCTCCGGATCAGGTGTACATAAAGCCTCTGCCAACTAGCATCGTAATAAACTAGTCAAAAAATCGCCTAATTTTTATGGAAATCCAGGGATACACGTTCACTCGTCGAGCATAATTCCACTTGTTCAAACGTACAAAGCTCAGTTTGAAAAAAAAAAAGAAAAATTAAAAATTCCCTTTCGAATTTCATTTCCATCTCCCTCGAAATACCCGAGCGCGACATATGTTTAATCCTAATTAAATGCCGTACATTCGCGAGCGAGGAGCACATCCACCATTACGGACGAAACGGGGAAGAGGCTGGGAGAAAAAGCGAATATTTAAACGAGCTCGAGCGATATAGGGGCGCGGGTGGCGTACTTTGCACGACACACAGCGCGTTCGGCATCGCGAGAGTGCCTACGCCACCAACTACTTGAGCGCAAACAGCTCGCGAGAGCGGTAAAAGCAACGGCGTCTATCCCTCCCAGACTCCATTCCTCGCTCTATCTCGAAGAAGCTAGCCCGTGCCGCAGCAGCAGCAGCTGCTCGGTGAGGACGAAGGGCGAGTTCTCGGCGCGAGCCAAGTTTGCCCCCCAGGCCGCTTGATACGTCCTCTCCTCTCCGGCTCCATCCCAGGCACTTCTCTCATTCCAGGCCGCAGCCAATCAAACTTTGGGTTCCGCTAATCTCGGCCGCGCGCCCCGAATAGCCTCGTTGGCGCGTTAACGTCGGAGCGCGCGCCGCGAGTCGACGACGACGACGTACATACAACCCCTACCCTCCTTTAGAATTTTACCCGTAGCTCGCTCTCCGCTTTCCCTCACTCTCTGTACACGTGCACATACACTTTCTCCTCTCTCTCTCTCTCTTTCTCGCTTTCAGTAAACTATAGCTCAACGAAATGACTCTCTCGCTCTCTCCTACTCGAGAGAGAGAGTCTCTGCGAGTGACGGCTGTGGCCGAGTGCGCCGTAAAAAATATCGTCCCAGCCTCAAATGGCTCGTGCGTAAAACGTGGCGGAGAGGCTGCAGACTGGAAAGCTGAGCGTGCGTCGAATGCTCGTTGCGTTAATTGATGGTGTTTTCCGGCGAATTGCCGCGTACTGGCCGCCCCCTCACCCCGAATTCGGGACTCTTGCGGTTGGATGTCGCGCTGCTACTGCTGCTGCTTCTGCTGCGCCCAAAGTGTTTTCCCTTGTTCGGGACACATTTTTTTTTACGCTTCGTTCATTTTTTTTCTATTAATCTCCGACGATCCAACATTTTTGTTTATTTTGCTTTTATCGTTGTTATTATAATTTTTATTCTACAAAGCCGTTATGATAATTATATATTGAAGCAGAGAGAGAAAGAGAGAGGGCCGCCTGGGAGCGAGAGGCGAAGCGTTAAAGCCGAGTTTCATTAAATGCAAGAAAATTTATTTTTCACGGCATACAACGTTGTTTTCAAGAAAATTACATTTTTCAAGAATGTTACCTTTTAGTGTCAATAAAAGCGAGAGAGCGAGCCGAGTTGTAAAGTAAACGCAATACCGGCAACTTGAAATTCTCCGCTTGTACACGCTGCCGTCGTTCCGTCTTTCTTCTTTTTTTTTCCTCCTGCGCCCCCGCACCCTCTCGGCACGCCCGTCAAAAGCTACAAGACGCAGCTTATTATTTAAGAAATGCTCTGCTGCTTAAGTGAAAAATGTATATCAAGATATCATTTCCCCGGGAAATCCTTTTAAAGGAACGTCGAAAAACGAGATATAATGCATTTTCAAGCCTCTCCATTAAATACACCAGTCAACGAGACCGAAAGAGAGAGGGGGAAAGAGAGAGAGAGAGAGCACGAGAGGGCGCGAGCGAGCGAAAGCTCTCTCGCTCTTATAAAGCTCGGGGAGTTAAAAAATGTGTCACTCGGCAGTTTCGCGCACACACATTTAGAAAAATGTGCGCCTGCAGCTGCTCAGGTTTATATAGATGGGAATCCGACGGGGGCAAGAGGAGCAGCAAGAAAGAGGTGGGTAAGGGGAGGGGGAAGAAGGCTTGTTAGTATAAAATCTTTCGAGGAGATGCTCCGGCTGAATTCGCTCGCTCCGCTCCCGAGAGAGTTTTGCGTCCGCGAAGGCGAGTATATATAGCGAGGGCCTCCGCTGAGAGATCTCCTCTTCCTCTTTCCCACCGAGCCCTTCTCTCGAGCTTCCTCTCCCTCTCTTATGCCCTCCGCCTCTTTTTTCCCTCTAGCTCGCGCAGCGAGTAGGAGAGAAAGCGCTGCAGTCGCCAAGGGCGCTCACAATGCTCTCTCCAGCACGCTCTCGCGTCCTCCAGCTGAGCCTTTATCTGCACTCGTCTTCTCTCGTCCACCACTGCGGTCAGCAAGACAGAGGGAGGGTAGAGTGGACGAGGGAGTCGGCAGGGCGGGGAGAGAGAGGAAGAGAGAAGCGGACGCCGGGCGCATCAGCATTCGGCGGCGCATACATATGCAAATTTATTCGAGTCGCATTAGTATGAGTTGCCGCCCCCCCTGACCCTCTCTCGCACACACGCACGCACTCCCTCCTCTACGCTCTCGTGCTTCGGAGCCGGGGGTCCAAGCCTGTATCAAACACTCCCCCGGCATCCATATACCTTTACGAGGCGCGCCCGGCGAGCGGGTGGGCTCGGACGCCGCCGCGCGCGCGCTCGGAGAAGGTCATAAATTAAATGATGTAAATGCCGCGTCCACCCTCCTGGCGCGCCGAGACAGCCCTCTCCGGCAGTTTACCTCTCTCTCTCTCTCTCTCTCTCTCTCTCTCTCTCTCGTTCTCTCCCTTCCTTTCCCCTCGCCGTTTCACCCAACCTCCTGTTCGCAAACAAGCCAGATCTGTCCCACTCGCGTCCGTATATACGGCTCGAGGCTTGGAGTCGTCCCTCCTGCCCCTCTCCGCCTCCACCGCCTACTACTAGTTATGCTCCTCTTGCGTTTCGCTCGACCCGCCTGATTATAATTATCATCGGTAGAAAACGTACAGTTCTCGGTGCATACATCATCGACTGCCTGATTGCTGTCGCGTCATTAGAGGTTCTATAGATACGATCGCTAGATGGATATGTTTCTTCGTTCCACCTGAACACTTTTTTGATAAACTGTAACTCTTTTAGATAGCAGAGTTTTAACAATGAAGTTTATTTTACAAATATCCACATACCTATACGTATATCACAATTTTTTCCCCATTGCGTGTTGATTCAAATTTTTGTAGTTATTTCAAAATTTTTTCTATTTTACACGGTTAAATGCGTTACACACGCTGAGTTTAATTGAATCTTCTGTATACGAAGCAGAAATGTTTTTGTTCGACGTAGTTCGGATTTCCGGGTGCGTTTACGGAGTGATTCGATTTTCTTTCTGTTATCGGCGCGCAGAAATATTTTTTTCTGCGTTTCTCTTTTTGAAAGTGTAAATTTTGTAGGGGTAGCTAAATCAATTCGACTTTGGTAATAATAAATCGGTATGAAAGAAAAGAATAATTTTTGTTGAAAAATATTTTTGTGGCATTTGAAAAACTATTAAGTTTCTTTGAAATATACCAGTGAGTAGAACTAGACTCAAAAGTATAGCAACTATTAAATTATCAGTAAAAATCAAAATTACTATATCCACGAAGTTATATCAAGAATGACCTATACATACTAGCTCGTACATCCTTGAAACAAAAAACTTCCCACTTCTCTCACTCAGCGTTTATCAAGCGAACGTCGCAAGTGCAAAATCCTGGAGTTATTTCGAAAAATCAGCACCATCGACCAGGGAAAAAGTCCGATCGCACGTGTGTGCCTAGGTCCTCTTTAACGAGAAATAACGCCCACGTCGTTGATCGCTCCATCGGCGATAAATAACGTTGTCGGTCACGTCTCGGTAATGCGAGGAAGTAGTAGGTATGGGTCTGACTCGCGCATGTATAGAAGCTGCACCGACGTCGTCGTCGTTTGCCAGTGAATTCCGCGGGGAGAAAGTCAACTTGACCTCCTTCGCAGTAAATTCCCGCCGAAATCCACGCAACCGCGGCGGAAAAGGGGGGGGGGGGAGAGTGGACGATCGAGTGGGCTGCTTTTGCTTCCGCTGCTGCCCTCCGACGACATCCAAGCCAGGCAATCCTCCCTTCTCAGTTTCTCTCTCTTTCTCTTTCTCCTTACTCGTCTCCCGTTCCTAATTCGCTGAGCCATCCCTCTCCGTCTCTCGACGGCCCTTTCTCGTTTGCCATCTGTCGTTGTTATTCCTGTCTCTCTGCTCCTACTTTTATGAAGTTCCGCCTAAAGTCTCTGTTTGACTTTCTCCATCTGTCGCGTTTATCGTTGACTTTCTCTACTTGCTCCGGCTAACTCGGCTCCTCCGTCTTCCCTGCGGTACGCCGCGACTACCAACGGCTCATGGAAAAATATATGCTGCGAATACAGTTGTACGTGTTCCCTCTCCCCTCCCCCATACACCCACGTACGAAATGATCCAAGCGCACATGCACATACAACTCTACCCTAATCGTTCATGCCCCGTTCGCCGTCTCATTTGCGTGTATACACGTACAGCGTTGGCGAACACCAAGCACTAGCTTGAATATTCAAACTGGCTATAACTTGATAACCATCCACGGGACCAGTAGGCTACAAAAGCTTATCCCACCGCAGCCTTCACAGCCTAGGCTCGTGTACCTGGTACATGAGCAGGGAAGCGCAGGTGTCGTGCTCGTTATACCACGCGAGATCAACCCTCTCTCTTTCGGTCTCTCGGTGCAGCCGCGACCACTTCACCGCCAAACCAGACTGTCCACCAAGCTGTGCTGGGAATAATATTGTCCGAGAATCCACGTGAATTGCATATCTTCTCTCTGAATCGCTACCGAATATTTACAAGTTTTGACGGTTTCATAAAAAACAGACTCATCCAGGTTAAATCCCGAGGCAAAGAGCAAAGAATAGGTCTCGTGACAATATCAGGCCTGGATACATCCTTCATCATCTCGGATATAAGCGGAGCGGCTTAATCGTCCCGGCGCGTCTCCGGCTTTTCTTCGCGCGGCAAAGGTGGCGGCTCGTAAAAGATTGCGCGAAATACCTGGACTGCCGCAGGGGTGCGACAATAACGGGCTTCTTCTCTTCTGCCAGTGCCGCTGGCGCCGCTCTGCGACGCACAGGACGCGCCCTCGGGTAATATAACCCTCGACCGCTGCAGCTGCAATTGCGGTCGTTTCCTCTGCCACCCTCCCCTCTGCTCTTCTAAAACGCCCGCGAATATTGCCCGCGCGGCGCTTCGACCGCCTGCGTCCCTATTAAATTATGGCTCGGGGAATACGCGGCGCAGTCTCTCTCTCTCCCGCGATACGCGTAATTCTCTCCGTGCTTTGCACTGTTATCTCGTGATATTTTAGAAGTAGGCCGACGATAAAAAGAAGACCAATCTATATCTCGGTAACAGCGTCAGTTTAGGGGTTTTGTTTTGTTTTTTTTTTCTTATAGTTGTCTCGTACAAGTTTTGAAAATAGACGAAAAAAAGTAAAAGAAAATGACGTCGTTAAAACGCAGCTCAGAGGATCGAGCTGCTGGATATTGTTTATTGAGCTTGTTGCCGTGCGATTGTCGCGGCACGAGGAAAGCAGCTGGAAAGCCGGCGAATCGCGTCTCGCGGCATTACGTCGCTTGGCAATCCTACGAATGGAAGAGGTTCGAATCAATCGACGCGACTCGCGAAAAATTATTCGCCTCGAATCCGCCGAAAGTCTCGGCTTCTATATACTTCAAGTCTAGCTCGCGTCTTCCAGAGGCTGAGATATGCGGAAGAGAAAAAGAAGGTGTGGAAACGATTGTGTCGTCTTCTTCGCGGTCTAGAGCGAGATAGAATGAAAGCCGAGGTAGATACAGCCCCGGCAAATCAAAACTCGTGGGACGACGCGCATCCGGGCGCGCGGAACGAGACAATAATGGGAAAAGACAATGGGAAATCGGCGCAGAGAGGAGCGACAGTACAAATAAAGTATTCCGGAACATTGCGGATACCGTCTCTGGATTCTCGGTTGCTACGAGCTTTCCCCCCTGTCCTCCCTCCCCCCTCCCCTGTCTCCCGCTTCGGCACGCGACTGGATAGGGAAGATAGCGACGAGACGGTTCGAGCCAGAGACAATATGTTTCTTATGTTGGATTTTTCAAATTTTATGACGCGTTTAAAGGGGAATGAGGAGAGAGTATGGCGGTTCTGTTGGGAAAAAGAAAAAGGAACTCTGCCTCTTAAAAGTCATTCCTTTTTTTCTGTTCTTTGTGGTCCTGTAAAATTATTAAAGTCTTTTTTTACTTTAGCACTGGTGTAAAGTTACTTTGCCGCAAGATTAATTACGGATTAAGAGCGTATTTTATGTAAACGAATTTTTAATTATCGTTTCTAAATTTTTGCATTCAATTAGTTTATTGAAAGAGAATATGAAAAAAGCGTTAAATATACATTTTTACGCTCTAATTGCTTTGATGAAATTCTTTTTAATTTTTTTTCTTTTTTTTTAGGAAGATTAAAATTTTGTAAAAACATGCAAATTAAATGTGAATGGCTTTGAAGTTTGCCGCGCTCTAATAAGTATTATACAACGTCGCAACAAGGATTTATCTTTTGCCATGAAAAAATTTAAAAAATTTGTAACGTTTTATCTTTTGCAAAGTAACGAAAGATAAAATACATACAAACTAAATCACGTCTTACTCTTTAAAATTTTTAAAAATATTCAAGTTTTAACGTTCCACACAAAATCACAAGGACTTGAAAATAAACGTCAAAGAAGCTTTATAAAACAAAAAGTGTTCTACATCAATTTACTTATTTAATACGAATACCACGGCCTTACTATTTATTTGTCTTAACAACTTTTAAACAAGTATTCCCGATTTTTATTCCGAATCAAATAAAAACTAATAAAAGGCATTAGAGTAGATATTCGTACATGCCACAGATTCATTAAAAAAACAAGCACACGAGATAAAAAAAGCAACCGGGAAAAGGGATAAAAAAAAGTTGTCAAGCTTAATCCCGTGAAAGGTAGCCGCACATACGTGCAAAATCTGGGATTCGCTTTTTTGCCCGCCATCCTCCCCTCGGCCGCCCTCTCCCCAACCCCAACGAAGCCCGAGATCATTTGTTTTTGCACTCGCATTTTCTCACGTAAAGCTTAATTCACTCGAGAGCGAGAGCGAGAAAGTGTAGAGAAAGAGGCTCGAGGGCATTATTTTAAAAATTCCTCTCGGAACGAGGCCACGCAAGAGGAGGGGGGGGGGGTCCTTACGATTAAAACGGCTTTTAGCGCTCTTTCTTTTTCAGATAAGGGAGAAAAAGAAAGAGGCGAAGGCTGTGGGCAGGTCGGGAGGAGAGAGAGGGCAAGGAATGAACAGATAGAAAGAGAGCGCCAGTGGAATGTTCTCGGCCAATGTATCTCGAGTTTACCGGCTTTGGGCGAGTGGCCTTATCCCTTCTTCTTTTTTTGCATCTTTTTTGTGTTGTTTTTCTTTTTTTTGCATTTTTCCTTACGTCGAGCTCGGGCCGGCCTTTACTTTTATCGCTGGGCCGTTTATTTTCACTACTGCTCGCTCCACGCTCTCTTGCCCAGCCCCGGCAGGCCAGTCCCTCCGTACAGGTATATAAGAGGGGGCAGTAGCAACGACTAGATACATTCCACTTTGCAATCTTTTTTGCCCAAAACCTTTTTCTCCCCTCCTTCCGTCCCTTCTACACCCCTTCTCGCACCCAAGTCGTCGTCGTCGTCGTCGCGAGGCGTTTCTCTCGCATAGCGCTCCTTCCGAGTACTGCACCAATGGAGACGAGAGAAAACGACGTAGTTGCAGTAGAGAGGGGGGAAAAAGGGATGGAGGACGGCTTGGAAAATCGTCGCTGGCGTAGACGTATGATCGCGCGCGCTGGAATTTACGGGGCTCCTACGTTAGCCTACGGTCCGACAACTTAGAAATCGCTCGGCAATTTTCAATGCCCGCGCTTCTACTTGCTGCACGTTCCTGCCTGTGTGCATGTGTCTAATGCCGATGTGTGCGTTGGGATTTTCCCAGTGCGAGCAAGCGCGAAGGGCGGCAGGAGGAGGGGGAAGCGTGCCGGGAGGCCGTCCTGTTGAGAACTTTATTAATGCCTCACGTCTCCTCGAGTGCCGCGATCATTTGTT
Organism: Anagyrus pseudococci; assembly: GCA_030522585.1. NCBI lineage: Eukaryota > Metazoa > Arthropoda > Insecta > Hymenoptera > Encyrtidae > Anagyrus > Anagyrus pseudococci. The sequence goes on along the minus strand of JAPYYQ010000032.1, from coordinate 127,429 downwards.
AAGAGAGCCTGCCTGCATTTCTCAATACGGCCTTGATGTTTCCTTTACAAATAAATCACCGGCTCTCTCTGTGCGCTGGACATATGTGCCGCGGCACTTTAACTGTTCCCCGATTTAATAGCTCGGATATGCCGTGATTTATGCCATGCGGCTTGATAATATGTTTCGTAAATATGAGCGACCCCCCTCCATCTCCATTAAGTGCACTAATTATCGTTTCAAATGCTGAAACTATAATAAAGTAAAGGAGTATATCGGTTAACTAAAAGCGCATCGGCGATGCAAACGCATGCTTAATATGTCAAGAGTATAGATGATAAAAAATTAGTAATACTTGGATCAATTGAAAAATAACGTAATTCCTAATTTGTCAATCGAACGCATACCGCAAGCTACATCAGAAAATGATGGTAAACGGTGAGTACTTTAAACAAGTGCCCCCTTCCCCCGTCCTCCCGTGGCTCCGTCGGCGTACGGCTGCTAAGTAATCAAAGATAAACATAGCATCACGAGTGAGGCAAACCACACGAGATGTGAGGTCTGTAAAAAGTGAATGAGAGAGAGAGAGAGAGAGAGAGAGAGAGAGGAAGGAAGAGAAGCACAAGCGGAGAAATCAGACAGCAGGGAAAATCTAGAGTAAGGGCATGAACGGGAAAGGCGATGCGATGGGCGAGGGATGTCGGAGCCGCAGATCGCATCTCGGTAATGCTGCTTCAATATTGATATGCCGGATTGTTTGCTGCCCGGCGGCGGCAGCGCTAGTCTGGCCGCCTGCTACTGCCAGTCTCTTCCAACAACCCCTCAAACTTGCCAGGCTTGCAAAAGAATCGGACGAGCTATCTGCTACGAGACTGATGAGCACAGGGCTTCGTTAATAAACCCTTATTACACGCTTTAAGATATTCTTATAGGGTTGGTAAAAATACAACTCTAATATAGTAATTTTGAAGTTTTTAGAAAATATTGTCCACTGGTGAATTGACTCCTACGCGAGATCATGCAAAGATAACACGAATAATTTGACCTCACGGACTTAACTTCCGCTCGTTCTCATCAGGTCGACTATACTCGAGTCCAAAGCTAAGCCAAGTTCGGAAGAGACTTTGGCTTAATTTCACGAATTCGATTTGGGGTTTACCGATCACACGATTACCAAGTTTTCCAGCCTCGCTCACTCATCCTTGCGCAATAACTGCACCTATCTTACTTTCATGCTCGTCAAACGTGGTCTTTCAGTAAATGCGTCTCTGACAGAAAATGCATTTAAAAAAATAGAGAGACTTAAAACGACGTAGGAAAGTCGAAGCATTGCAAGTTCATGGCGGGACAGACGACAGTCCCAGTCAAGCCCGCAGCAAAACGAGGCGCAATTTACAAGGCTCGCCGGCAAGACGAAACCTCCTCGTTCCTGCCCGAAACAGCAGGGCTGAGCTCGCTAAACAAACAACCTGGTTTCAAACCAAGGAGGCCGAGTAGCTTCAGCTAAAGTTCTTCCTACGCTCGCGAAAGTTGCGGTTTCGTTGAGGCGACATCGCGTAGCCACTTGTTCAAGCACACGGACATAGATTGACCGATGACCGACGGCGCGTGACTGTTGGGCCTGGCGGCTTCTCGATGCACACACTTTTACTGAGCTTCTGTAGGAATTACACTGACAAGAACTTGCATGCTCTGGCGGTGATGAAAACAAAAGGCGGATTATGAATGAAAGGTTGTTTTATCGAGGCAAAACATTTTTTAAAAATTGTTCAAATCCTTGGCGATGGATAACAACTTGCATTTGGATTTTAAAAATCAAAGTTAAAACAGGAAAGATAAGATTTTCCAAGAAAGCCGTTGTTAGAGATGCGTAACATTTTATGATTGTCTTACGAAAAGAAGATAGGCATTTTGTTTCGCTAGATGTCTGATGTCTCTTTACATGAACAAAGCGTAAGCCGAATTTAATATCTACTACACGGCAATATTAAAATATACATACATATATACATACATATATATATATATACATCAGTAAAATTACTTTTGTAGAGGCAGAAGTAAACTAAGATATTTAGCTTGAAAGGAAAAAAAATGACAGGTAAAGAGCTTATTGTGTGTGCGCGAGAATGACAAGAATTTAATTCCGCAAGCTCGAAACAAAAGCGCATAAAGCAAACAGGAATGAAATTGCGTAGTGCCTGCATCGCGCAAGAATCAAACTAGAGCGTGCGCTCGCGCGCGAGCGAGCGCGAGAGAGATGAGGTAAAAAAGATGTACGAATAAATGGAAAGCGCGTGTTTCAGATATGCAGCGAAAAATTCTCTTTATACTCTGCGCTCACTCGCGTTATATATATTTTTTCCATTTTTTCTTCTCTTTTTTAATTACATGCTCCTGCATTATACTTTAGCATTAAAAAATCCCTCGAATTTCAAGGTATTTTTTAAACAAAGGATTACTTGGAAGTACATGCGTCAACTCTAATGGGACGGAGACAGAAAGAGATAGACGCAACTAAAAACATCACGCGAGCTAGGTTAATGAATTTTTTGTCGATAATTCAATGATTATATCATTAATTATATCCTCCCCAAATATCAGGGAAAATCTATTATTTACGAGCTACATTACCATATCAATCCATAAATTATTAGTATTCTGTTATTAACATTCATCATTTTACAGAGACAAATGAATAATCCAGCTGATTCACACACAATCACATGATAAAGCCCGCAAAAACAGCCGCATCCCACCTTAGTCTTGTAATATGAAAAAAAAGAAAGGTAAAAAAAAACAAATAGCACATCTTTATAACGATATCTTGCGGTTGTGGTCCGTAAAGGAGAGAGTCGACCTAATTTCCGGGCTTTCTTTAGGACTCTGGCGAGGGACAGTCAGGAAGCACAAGCTACTCAAGCCCCCAAGAGCGTAAACGAGTTAGTCGGACAAGCCGCGTCGACGATCTCTTTGTGTCCCAGCAGCGCGCGCCTTTTTTCTCACACGCGCGCCTGCGCTTGGCGAGTATATGGAGTGCTGGGGCCGACATTAGAAGCTCTATACCTGCACTTCCTCGTCGGGGGCTTTTCCTCGGGCGGCACAAAACGCCAGATATATACGCGCGCACCTCTCGCGCTCTGGTTACGTTTGCATTCATCCAGCCCCAGCCCACCTTTGCCGACTTTGTGTGTTCGCGTCTTTGGCTGACTTTCTAATTATTGCTATCTCTGGCAGTTGAAATTAGTGTCTCGCTTAACGGCTGGCTGGGTTTCGGCTTGATACTTGCCTCTCCCTGCGCTGATTATTTAGAGCGTCGCGCCCTCGCGACCGGCCTTTACCCCTGTTTACTGCAATTAATTGCATTATGTAACTCGTTTTCCTACGGCTATTCTCTCTCGTGATGTATCTGTAATTAATGTGGAATCTGATCAGACGGTAATTTGTCTATATTATCTGTAGTTCGCTTGACAAAATAATAAAGTACCGACTAAAACGCTGATTAGCGGGAAATCAATCGTACGAATACTTTATATCTCTATAAAGTATAAGACCAACTATCGAAAAATAAAGTTCACATAGTCAAATTTAGCAAAAATACGATTCTTAAAAGTTAACTCCTCTTTCGATTTCCCTAACGCGTCCAGCAGACTTCACCTTGTCCCTGAATATCAATATGGCGCAAATTCAATACCCAAAAAAAAATCCAAAAAAAATTATTTAAATCAATCGCTCGTATTAATTCCAATAACAATACAATTTAATTAACTTGATTGATTACCAATTGGTTCGATCTTGGTACGCGCGCAGAAATAGCCGAGAAAAAAATTTTATCCGAATCAATGAAACTTTTTTCGCTATATACTAGCGTCTGCTCTCTCTCTCTCTCTCTCTCTCTCTCTCTCTCTCTCTCCTCTTTCTTCTTCTTCTCCCTCGCACGCGCAGCCGAAAAGGCAATCCATCAATTTAATTAAATATCTCCCAATATATCGGAAACTAATGCGCTTGCCAGGCTCTCCAGGCTTTCCCTTCTTCAACTCCGTGCTCGACAGAGAACCTACTCGCACACACGCACGCAGCGGCAAGCTGCTTATGTACTCCCCTCTCCTTCTATCTCTCTCCCTCACACACGTACAGGCGCACACTTCATGCGTTTCCCATTAATTTGTCTCTACTGCGCGCGAATCGTCCTGCGGTAAAATAGACGTAGCCGAGGAGGAGGAGAAGGAGGCAATGCTCGGCAATTGAAGCCATACGCGGCCTTGGAGCGCAGACAGTTCGTAAACGCGAGAGAGAGAACCGAGCTCCTCCCAATTAGCCGGACGAGCGGAAAACCAATGCAGCGTGCGGTCTCGTTAGCGATTCCCTCCCCCTGCGATATTATATTCGCCCACGCTATACGAGAATCAAAGAACCCCAGTCGATTTTACCTTTGCCTTTGCTTCCAAAGGGTCTTCTGAAAAAAAATGAACCTGTCGGCAACGTCGGCTCGAGATCACGCGAGCGGATTATCGCGTGCGAGGGAGAATCAAGGTATGACGTTGCGTTAATTAGGCATAACGAAGATTTGGTAAAATTCTTGCTGAACGCTAATATAATTCGTATATGCACGTCAACTTATTTGGATATTGCTGTACTTTTAGTTGCCAATGACAAAGGATTGAAAAAAAATGAAAAACATTGAAATTGCGTCATTTGCACGCTCAAGTGACAAAACATCGGGGACTTAATGACGAAAGGGACGGATGCGTATTGAACAATGGCAATAACTTGAGGCCAGTGAAGGACATTAGTCGCGCGAGCATACACAGAACGCGCACACACCCATAGCTACAAGTTGCAAAGGGAAGAGTAGGAGGTGCTCGGAAATCAATCTGCAGTCAAGAGCGCAACAAGGACGGATACACGGAAGCTGACAAGCCTCTATAGCTGTACGAACGGAACGGGAGACATGGAAGCCCCGCGCGCGCGAATATCTCGGCGCGCGAGACCGGAATGCCAGATGCGCGCGCGCGCACAGTTACCGGGGGACTCGCGCAAACCGTCCTCGTGTCACCGATTGCCCCCCCGTCCTGCCCCTCCACCACACCACACGTACACCCTCAAGCCGAGAATTAGACGCGAAGGCTGGATGTCGAGACCGAGCTGTTCGGCTCTTCACCCTCCTCCTCACTTTCTCTACTAACTGCTGCGTCCACTTAATTGGGCACGGCGACGACGATGCTCGGGCAACTTTACGCCTAACTTACAACCTGCCTCTCTCTCTCTCTCTTCTTTAATTTATTATTTGATTTACATTTTTAAAAAATGCAGAAGTGGCAATTTCTTTTTAATTTAGTTCTAAAAAGATGTATTGAAAAACTTCTTTTCTCCCTACAAAACTCTCGCGAGCAGCTCTTGCTCTTTTTCTCAATACGCCCGGTGAATTTTTCAATAATCTCAGCAGTAGCACAGCTCACTTCCTCGTTCGTCTTTGTCGCTCTCGAAAAGAGCGGGTAACCCCGCGGGGTTTCCAAGCTGCGACTATCGCGACTGCTTTTTTGACAAATAACTTCAATTAAAAGCGTCCGCACTCCGTTCGAGCATGAAAACCCCTTCGAATCGCCGGTAATAAGCTTTCTCTTACTGCGCCCTCCTTCTCTCACTCTCCATCTTTCAACTTCCTCTCTTTTTCGAGTCTCTGGGAAAACGGAGGCCTTCTACGGAGTAGACTTGGAGGGAGAACATGCCAGAGAGAGAGAGAGAGAGAGAGAGAGAGAGAGAGAGAGAGAGAGAGAAATGCAATTTGGAATGGTCTCCGTTCTCGCCTTATATACAGCGCGCTCCTGACCTCTCGGTGCAGCCTTTGTGACCTGAAATGAAATAAAGATGGCACTGCCAAGAGAAGAAAAGGAGGCGGATAAAGAAGGACCGAACTACGAAGCGCGACTTATCGTCGCGTGGCGGAAGAGACCTATTCGTACAAAGTATACTTTGAACGAATAAACCACCGACCGCGAGATTACGCACTCTATTGGAAAAGAGGAGCGTCGATTTTTTATATCGACGTTCGTCTACTTCCCTTTTCCACTATACCGCTGAACAACTTCATCCCATTACACATAGCGAAAGCTTTCATCGAATTAAAAATTCACTACATCAATGTCTTCCCCTTTTTACGCCAAACACTTACAATCTTTTCTTTTTTTATTGATTGCAACCATCTTCCCTTTGAATTCGATTTAATTTAATTTAAATTGTGCATAAAAGTAATTGCGAAAAAAACAGTTCAGGATAATTATCAGTGGAATTAGCGTATATATCAAGTTGCTAATTGAACAGACAGGGAATAGTGCAGCGGCAAACAAACATATAGAGGGAAGCTCAAGCTAAGCGAATGCACACACAAACGTCATTATTCCCGATTTTTCACGACAAAACTATCGAAATAATCAACAGCTCAATCGATTAAGGAAGAAAATGCAGCGCTCAATGTATATCCATCATATCCCTTTTCTCTGAAGCCAAAACCGCAAAATGCAAAACCTTCTCCTATTCTCTATACAGCCCGTCGGCGTCCTCTTTCTCTCTCTACACACATATACATGCTTACAAGTTTGAAATTCATGTTTGATATCGCACGAACATAATTACGATTTTCAAATTTGTATAGCGTTATTATTAGCGATCGTGCTTACAACAAAATGTTTGTACACAGAGGACTGGCTGCTGCTGCTGCTGCTGCTGGACGAGCGCACAATGGAAATTCTATATCGGTTGCACAGCGCGGTCTCGCCGCACATTCAATTAATTTCAATGGCTTTCTCTCTCTCTCTTGGTAAATTGTTAGCCCCTGACAATTAATATGTATTTATTTCCAAAGCGCTCTCAGCGAGCCTGTGAAAAAAGAGAAACGGGATGGGGAGGGGGGGCGTAGGAAAAATTTGCGAATCCGTTACAATAGTTTAATCCTCTGTCCCAGGCCATCAATTCGAATATATATCCATAAAAAAGGCATTTAAACTATATTGATGATCAGGGCGGATAAAGCCTAATAATTTTCGTGCTATTCCGCGCGGCTCTAAAACAGTCAGCGACACGCAGAGTAGCAGGCGGCGGCAGCAGCAGCACCGGCCAGCCTCGTCAGTCGGCAATTAATCAAAAATAATAAAGCCAGACAGCCGGAAAATTCAGGGTTCGCAAATCAATAAAATCGAAATCTCGTAGAGAGAGAAAGAGAGAGAGAGCGAGAGCTAGTCCCGAGCTGGGGTAGGGTCACGTATAGCCGCGCAGCTCTTCCTCGGCCGTGCAACTCATCATCTTGCCGCAGCGACGGAGGCTCGTAGAGGGTGCGGGGATGGAAGGGCGCGCTCGAGCCAAAACGACGAGGGAAAAATATGCCAGCTCTGCGGTGAGTTATCGCTTAAAGCAGAGCCGTACGCGCTTACGCGCCTCGGCAATCCAAGTGTGTCCCGGCCGGGCGGAGACGCGCGCGTACAGAGCCATCGCGCCTGAGAGATACCAGCGCAGCAGCCGCTAAAATGCATCTTCCTCCCCTCTCGTGCCATCCCCCGCCCCCCCGCAGTATCCAGCGCTTCTCAACTCCCTCGGCTCAGCCAACGCGTTTCCGCGACGTTTTCGCCGGCGTGATCTACCGCCCAGTTTTCTCTCGGCCCGCACGCCGAGTGAACCCGTCCCACGGCACTTCCCCCTGCACCCTACCCCTGCTGCGAGAGAGTGATATACGGAAGGATCGCGGCTCGCGTTCTACGCTTTATACTCGCGGTCCGGCAAAAACTGCCTACCATTCGTTTAATATCTTGTGCGTGCTGTTTTCTTTCGCCCTGCCGACTGGCAGTCGTCAAAGTTTTGCATGACTTTGCATATGTCACGCGTTAAATATCATCAGTAGTTATTGGAAAAGTTTGCTATTTTTAGATTTCAAGGCTTCCCTAGCAAACGAACCAGTATTTATATTTAAATATAGTAGAGAAAAAGCGTAATCCAGCCTAAAGCTATGTGGGGCTATTTTTCTGACCAATCGCGGATCGTTCTTTAAACGAAGTTTCATTAGGCGACGTTTTTCTTTTATGCTTTCCACTCAGAATCAAATGAGTCCTGCGCGGAAAATAGAAAATGTTTTCGTTCGGGTCCGGTGAAAACCGTGCGATGTAACGAAGCTCGCGTATGTAGCCGGAAAATCAATAGGTATATAAAAGCGTTTGTTGTTTTCGCAACGCACGCACGTAAAAGCTTATTCTGCCGTTGCCCAAATTGAAAGCTGCACACGCGTCTGCTCTTAAATTTTTTTTTTGCGTATCGAGGGTAATAAACAGGCAGGAAAATAGATAAAAAATAATTTAATACTTTTTTTTAAGGCTTTTTTCATGCGCGCATATTTCGGCTAAAATATTACGGCTCGTGTATTTTTTGTTTGCCGAAGTAAAGAGAGTGGCGAGGATGGGGGGGAGGATACGTGTCGCGGCTTGGCTGATAAAGTTTTACTGCGAATTTAGCAATTAAGCGAACTAATGATAGATTTAATTTAATTAGAATTCAAAACAAATATTACGCGTTTAATGAGAAAACTCATAAAATTATATTATCCGAATATATGGCTACTGCATGCGTTATGAAGTATCAATTAGAACTTTTGTTTAAAATTAAAGAGTTGGAAATGAAGTTGCGCAAATTATTTATTTAATTATTACATTATGAAAATTTTATTCGAGGCTTTTTTATAGTTTTGTTTTAAATAAAACAATAATAAATATACATTTCAAAAACTCGAACTTGCAAGTGGAAATATTGAATTAGAAAGTCATTTTAAATAAAAATAATTCCGATCGTTCAAATACGAGGCATTGTAATACGACAAATAAGAGATAATTCAATTGATTAGTTGACATTTAGTCTTATTAACTAGTGAGAGCAGTCAGTGATTCAGAATTAGCAAGAGATAAAAACAGTAATAAACTATTTAAAAAAACTAATTAAAAAATCAACAAATAAAAATAATAAACAAATTACAAAGGGCCAGCAGGATATTTCTGATCAACTCGGTAACGGAACAGAGAGAGGGTAGGCATACTTGATGAAAAAAAAGTACAATTAAACATTTTAAAAAACAGTAGCGTGTCATTTGGAATTAAGGAGAAAGCAAACAAAAGAGGCAAAAAGTAAGATAGGGAGGAAGAGGAAACAAAGTGCAAGGGCAGGGAACAAACAAGACCCGTAAAAAGACGCCGAGGAGAGGTCGGAGCTCTAAGGCTCGTGGAAGAGAAAGAGAGTGAGGTGGTAGGGGGAGTGCAAAAATGCCGCGCAAAGGAATTCCTCGCGACAAAATCCTTCTCGCTCGCCAAGTATTTCGCCAACTTCGTTTCGCTTCGCGACTCGGCAACTTTTCCCGAGGCCGAGGAGGGTGTGCTGTGGGAGAGAGAGGGAGAGAAAGGACGGAGAGGAGAGGGTGTCGGTGGCGAGAGCGAGAAGCAGATCGGCAGACAACAAACAAAGAACTCTCTCTCTCTCTCTCTCTCTCGGCCCGTTCTCTCTTAACGTCCGCGCATTTCTCTCGGCAGCAGTTGCAGGAAAGAAAGTGCTGAAGAGAGCCAGGAGGAGGTGGGTGACTGGAGGGTAGGAAAGTTGTTCGGCTGCACCGCGGCCGCCGAGGTATTTGCAGATGATCCTGATTGGATGGCGGCGCGTGTACAATCACGCGGGCTGGAAGGAAAGAAAAAAAAACGGGCGGGGGTGGAAAGAGAGATATCGTTGAGTTTGCTTGGGCGGCAGCTATTCAGCGTCCTCCCTCCCCCGACCTCTTGGCCTCCTGGTCGCGCCGCGCTCTTTCCAACTTTGGCGCGAGTTAGTCATAAGAAATCTCGGGATACGCCGGTGTGCGGCTGATGCTCGGCTAAAACTCTGCCTCGTGATTTTACCGAGGCAAGTTTGCGCGGGGGCATATCGCATCGGGCTTAATTAATAATTCGCAGCCCGAGACTCGTCGCGGGGCTATACACCTGCAGTAAAGCCGTCCTCCCTCTCATCGCTAGCTAGGCGTAATTTGATTTTTGCGGGCAAGGTGGCCTTTGACGAACTGACGACGCGGCGGTGGCGGCCTCCTCTCTGGCTCTTTAGATATTCATGGCACTGGGGTTACGCAGTCACGTGGATGCCTTTCCGACGGGTCGCGAGAAAGAGAGTAGTGGAGGGGGGGGGCGGGTTGTACATGAGCTGGCAAAGAGAGCGAGCGAGAGGTCGGTTCTTTGTAACTACTTTAATTGCTCGCGGAAATCCGCGACGCCACCGACATGATGATTATGAGGTCAACTTTATAAAGGGGGCGTCTCTTCAATTTCGCCGACGACGTCGTAAATTATGCGCGCTTCATTGCTCGTAAATCACTTTGGGATACAACTCATGCGCACTTAATGAATTTCACTTTGGCGAGCCTCGCCAAAATCCCGCTGTTCGACGAGCTATAGAGCTCTACCTCTCTCGCTCTAGCTCAAGCTTGTTGTTGGATCTGCTCGTGTAAATTTAAAACGACTTGAGAAACTTACATAGCGAGCACTGTGCTACGACGTCTTCTCCACTTTGATATTCCATCTCTGGATATTTTACTATGTGCTATCTTGGTGCGTCGCTTGACATTTTTTTTTTCCTCTATTTTCCAAACTCTCTCTTATTTGGATGTAAACTTTTTTGTTTTCTACTAACAAAACGAAAATAACAAAATAGTAGATACAGCAAGTGTTGATCAAGATATGGGCACCTCTCTTAGCGAGTGCAAATACGTCGTCGGTCATGCGAAACTTATTTATTTGTTCATCACGAAAATTGTCCATTTTTATATAACGCAAAAAAAGAGAAATAACAAACGCCAGCAAATCAAAATGATTTTTTAAACCGTTCAAATAACGCGTGCGCGTGTATGCGTTTTCGACAGGGCAAGAGAGAGAGAGAGAGAGAAAGCCCTTAATCAAGTAGAGCGCAAACGTGTACGTTATAGCTCGTAATTTAATAATCCAAAATTTAATAACTCGCGCAACAACGGCTGGCGCGTCGAAAAACCTCATCGCTCAAAATTTAGCCGGGTCTAACGACGTCTACATTAGCCCGTGCCCCCATTGAGCGAGAGAGCATAGAGGGCTGTAGGCATGGAGAAGGGGAGTCCGCGTAATAACAACGTCGCTTCAGCGTCGAGGCATATATGGTAATTAAATAAATTACCGGAGGAGACGCGGCGCGTTGAAATCAGTCTCCGCCGAGTAGCTATGACGAGAGAGCGCATCTTTCCCCTACGCGCATCGCCAGACACGTCTCCCAGACGTACAAGCGTGTCTTGACTGTGCGAAACAAAGTTGGATTAGCCAAGGCCCTTTGCCTTATACTACATTTCAAACAGCTGGATATTCTCACTGAGGATGCGTTGGCGTATATCGCTGCTTGATCAATCTCCAATTCAAACAGCGACTTTTTTTTCTTATGCTTCAGATGAGTTTGCATAAACGCACAACTCGCGATCGCTCCTATACGTGCACGTATATCAAGACGGTTCGTTCGATTTTATGAAAATTACGAGGTCAATCGAACTATTCGGACCTTTTTTTCTGCTAGGCGAGCTTGATTTTCTCGCGGGACTGCGGCTGTTCGAAAATTCGCTCGAGTGTGCATTTGCATTTCATCTTAACGTGAATGAATGCGGCCAAAGTAGCCCGGAGGAAGTCTATATTGGAACGGCGCTCGGAATATTCAATAGGCGCGCGTGTGCGGGACACGAGTGCGCGGGCCCGTGAGAAGAAAGGAAAAGTGAGAGCTTGAATTTGATTCAGGCCAGATTTTTTTTTCTTTTAATTTACGCGGCCACGTGATCGCTGAATTTAAATTTGAATTTTTTTTTTCACCCATCCCGATTTCTTTTTCGCGCCCTGCGCGCATTTTTTATTCGAGAGGGAGGCAAGTAGAGCGAGATCTGATGAATGTGGGCTTTTATTGCAATCGTACTTTTTTTCATTCTGACCGTTGCTTAATTCAATTAATTTATCAAAGGGAAAAGTTGCACGTTTCAAACTTGTAAGCGAATTGTAAAATTTGAAAAAGAATTTTAATCGTTTTATTTCTCTTTGCTAGAAAGCCATGTACACTTTCCGAAAAGTAACGTCCGCGCGGCGAATAAGAGAAGAAGAAAAAAAGGAATGAAGAGCAAAAAGAGAATAGATTATAAAAGCCATTCGTCCCGAAATTCCGTCAATTAAACTTCTCCATTAAATAAATGGAATGACAATTTACATGGCATTAAAGAAAATAAAGAACAGCCGAGACTGACCAACGGCGAATCCAGCGGGCTGAAACGCAATTAAAAAGAGCAGATTGAAGCGAAGCCAATTGTCGCGCGCGCGCCCGCTGCGCAAAGATCAAGCGTCCGAGGCACACGAACACGCGGCTCCGCATATACTGCGCAGAGTGAAAGAGGGAGACGGCAAGAGAGAAAAATAAGCGGACGAGAACAATGAGTTTGCCGGTAGGATGAATACGCATCTCTCGGGCAGCGGGGCGAGCAGAGAGAGAGAGAGAGAGAGAGAGAGAGAGAGAGAGAGCGCCGGAGCCAAATCATAGCGCGTAGCACGCATTACTCGTCGTCGGCGTGGCAGTCGTGGCTCTCTGCGAGACCACGTAATTTCATCGTCGTCGTAGTCGTAGTCGCAGCAGCCGCCGTGGCCCGCCAAATTTATTCATAGCGCGGCTAACCTTGTTACAGGGCTTTACGGAGCGAGACGAGTCGGGGCGCGGGAAGAGAGAGAAGAGGAGCAGGCGCGGGCCTCGGAGAACGAGAAAGATAAGTGGCCGCTGGCAAAGTGAGAGAGAGAGAGGTGGAAAGGAGGAGGAGGAGGAGGCTTTCTGAAGCGCCGTTTCTCATCGGAGCTAGCGCCAACTTTGGCGATTTTTCAGTCCACGACTTTTTCCATCTCTCCGTCTCTTCGGCTGCGAAAATATTTCCTTCCGGCTGCGGCCCCCTTCGCCTCGGCCCTCCAGGCCTCCTCGCCTTTATATTAACGCTAACACATCGGCTATCCTTCCCGCGGGCGTATAACGAGCTTTCGGGGATTTCAGCGGCTCGAGGTTAATTGTAGAGGCTGAGAGGAGGGGAGGAGCAGTGAAGGAGCTGTGCCAGAGGCCTAAAGGATCACGCTCGGTCTAATGAAAACGAAAGCCACGGAACGCGGGCGGTTGCGCAAAGGAGGAATGTGACTTACCACCGGCAGCCAAGATGAATTTTCCCTGTCCGCGCTCTGATTGCTCGCGCGCGCGCGAGAGAGAGAGAGAGCTTTTGCCGCTGCTATGCCGTCGTCTCAACGACGACGACGGCGACGACGCACATCCCCGCGCGTCACATTGGATTAGCTGCTGCTGGAGTGATAAATTCTATTGAGCCGCCGACCCTGCTCTGGAAGTTAATTTTCCTACTTTTTATCTATGACTCTCTTCCCAGCCCCTCCCCCGCGCTTTCTTTCTTTTTCTCTTCATACCGATTATTTATCGTTTGCATTTATCACGAATTATGTGACACTTCATTGCACTGCCAGGTTTGCTTGATACTTATCATAAATCAAGCGCGTGTTAAGTGTAATAAAAATCATTTTGATCTCGGGAAATTAATCAGCTGTCGTGGCGATTCTTTTGCCTTTTCTCCTATCCCGTTGTGATCGAAGTGTGCCTATTTACATTTGAATCACAGGTATATCATGTACAATCAACACCAAAAATAATTATAATATTCTGAAAAATTTCCGTATAAATAATACAATGTTTTTGTTTGCTCGACAAATGTTACCTACGTTGGCAGTTGAATTAAGAACAAAACTTACAAATAACAACAACAAAATGGTTAAAAAGACCGAAACAGGTTGGAAAAAAGCGTCACAGAGAAGAGGTCGAGTTCAGGCAAGCGATGCGCTCAGGACACACAGTAGCATCAGGAGCTACGAAAATTCTCGGCCGAGAGGACACGCGCGCTCTCCTATCGCCTGTGCTCGCTCGGCCGCGCGTCACGGCGCATCGCGGGACGTCAAAGCGTTCGCGTCCAGCCTGCGCCGGACATGTATTATTCAAGCTGACGCCCGCCCCGTACCGGAATGCGCGCCCCAGCTACACAGTATATCTATGCACTCCCTGATAAAAGGCTCGAGAAGGTGGACGGAAGAGTGGGATGAGTACTAGCGAGCACTCTTGTCCCGTTTGTAAGATCGGACCGTTTTTCCCTGGGCAGCTGGGATCGGGCGAGCGTGTGCGCGCCGCTTGTCATCCTCTTTAGCAGGACGGCGAAATATTATTTCTCGGGGTGCTAAGTGACAGCCCGACGGACGTTCCGGGATATTTGCGCGAGGGGACCGACGCACAACACTCGCTCTCTCTCTCTCGCTCGCTCCCTCTCTTTACTCTCACTCTTCGTCAGGAGAGTGTTTTCAGGAAGCCAAGGGGAGACTTGAGGCGCGACGAATATGTTCCACCGCCGGATAGACAGGCCGCGAGCGTCTAATATTGCCCCCCGCCCCGCCCCTACGCCCCTTCGGTCCGCCTGCGATCGGGCGAAATTAAAAACGTCAAGCTTTAGCTCGTCCGGACGAAGATTGTAATTCCGCTCGGACTATGGCTTGTCTTTTAATATTCTACGATCTCCACGGAATCTGTAATCCGTTGTTAATATTGATAATGGAAGTCTGCAGCGATGTTCTTCCATGGCAAGAAAACAATTTTTTTTAATATTGAAATAGATGACTAGCTATTAATTTTTTAAGGAATTTTGTAGTTCAATTATATTAATCGTTCAATTATTTATTGATGAAATATTGTTAAGATTAAAAAATTAAACCATCAGACATTATTACGGTGTTTTTGGTGCAAAGAATCAACCTGGTTCATAAAAAATTTAAATGGCAAGTTCAATCGAAAACCGATCGATGTGCCAATCAATTTTTGTATATAAGAAAGATAAAGCAATACAGCGAAAGCGCGCGGATTTGAAGATTCGCAAGGCGCAACAGACAAGCGAAATCTCTATACGCGTTTCCGGCATACTCCGCTGCAGGTACGTACGGTAAGCGTTCGAGTAAGAAAGAGATCTCCAATATCCAATATCCGCTTTTGCTAATATATTTGATACGTCGACGTACATAAACGTATAAACGCCGTATCCTCCGCATCCCATACAATCTCAACATCTCGAGATTTAAACGGAACTCTTTCCCTCTATTTTCTCTGCCTCTTACAACTAACAAATAACACTCCCTTGGGGCGCAATGAACCTGTATTTACTCAAACAAACTCGCGCAAATGATGAATCCGTTTTGTTGAAGATTAAAAAATAACTGGAAAAAAAAACATTAATTGCCGTACACTCGGAAACATTTCAGCGCAGGCTTGAAAAATTTTCGAGAATTACGCTCGAGTTCATAAACGGTGTCTCATCTCAAGGAGCTTAAATGAATTTCTCGCGAGGCGCTGGAGAGAAAGGCATAATTAGTCCTCCCGGACAAAGACGAATAAGAACGAAAGACGAAGGGGCCGGCGGGAGGTGGTAGCGAAAGGAAAGGGACGTGGGTGGCAGGAGGTATGAAAAGGGGCCCGAGCTCCAGCGCAGACTGCTGGCCGCGCGGGCTAATAAAGCCATCTTTATTTCCTGCGAGCGAGACTCGCCGGCAAGTCCATATTACAAGAAAGCCCTCGGCCGCGCCGGCGCTGCGCGCGGATATGGATAAAGAAAAAGCTCTCCAACTCGCTTGTGCGCCGAGCTTCTTCTCTCGCGAGTCTTATTTAACCGGGCTGCGTGCGGGTGAGCTGCTAAGAAACTGGATGAAGCTCTGTGTGTATGAGAGATATGCTCTCTCTCTCGGTCTCCTGGCTTGCAAGGCCCCGCCTTGCCCGGGTAAATAACAAGAAGAGAGATATAGCGCGCTCACGGCGCGGAGGTGGGCCGTAATTAAAACCGGTCGGTATTTACCCGGGGGTAATGAAGGGGCAAACGCACAGTTTGTCTCCGTTATACAGTTGGCGGGACGGGAGCTAGGCGCAGGCAGCAGCCCACCTGCGGCGAAGCTCGGCTTCCTCCTCCTGCCCCCTCGGGAGAGACGCGCAAGCGTTCTTGCGCTACTTCGCCCAAGCGCCGGCCCGAGAAATTGCCGAGGCTGCGTGTTGGGCTTCTTGCGCGCAGCGCCGGCGGCCCTCTGCTGCTGGTTTGTTTTTGCGCCCATCCTGTAGCCCAGGCCTTATAGCGCTCGATCCGAGAGAGAGAGCTGCTTCGCCCACCTCGAAATGTTTGCCCGGCTAGTAAACCGTTAATGCTCGCGCCCCGCTCTTTTGGCTATAACCCGCTCTTTGGCTTCTCTGCGTATTTTTACTAGACTTCAATTATACTGAATTTCCTATTTTTGTCCCTCTAACGCTATATACGATTTTTACTCTTTTAATTTTATGAAACTTAGATTATGATGTGTATGTAGTCGAAAGATAAACGTTGTTTGATATTTTGATTCATCGTAGCTGAAAATTAAAGCTGCGGATTTTTTCTTTTTATATATAAAACTTAAGGAAAACATGTTTTTCTCTTACCAGTCGTATTATTTTTACAAGCGTTCCACGTGTAGTGGTAAGCCCTTAAGACGAGCTGAGATCGGCTTCTGAACAGAAAGAAACAACGTTGGACGAAATAAAACGACGGATTCCCACGATCCCTAAGGAAGAGATTAGCGTTAATACTCCAAAAGCGAGGGAGAAAAGAAAGGAACAGTCAGTAGCAAGACAAAATAGTTAACATTTGAAAATAAGAATATTTTATATCCAAGCAAGAGAAATTATTCTTACTAGTCACATTGGTTGCTTCAGCAAGACAAGAACAAAAACGACGCAGGATAGAGCATTATTTTTGTTTTTTAATTTTGACGACAATCCTTGACGATGAACGAAAGAAGAGAGAAAGGAAAAGAATTTTAAAAAAGCGGATTTAAGGTAGCCAGTTGTTGTGCTGATGGTGGCAGTCCTGACGATATAAATTCAAGGGTAAAGCTTTAAAGAAAGAATTTTAAAAAATGAAAGTTCGTCCCGAATGTTTTGCAGAAACTACTTTAATTAAAACAGGTAAATTTTACTAGAATTAATTAATAGCGCAGGTCGAAAACTTTTTAATTAAAGACGTAAAATCGACTGATTTGACAAATTAAAATAAGTGCTTGCGTTTAACTTAACCGACTTTAGTCGAGTAGGCGGTATGCAAGAGAAAAATAAAAGGAAGTTTGGACGGCGCTGGTACAACAGGAAAGCGAATGCATTTACCGAATCGTTCAAAACTTCCAATCAAACATTCGTTCAATCGACACAGAAAGCGCGAGAATGAAAGTTCGAATGCAAAATACGCTATTATCATCATCGGAGCAATACAGAGAAAAAGATTAAGAGAGAAACGAAACAAAGAGCTCAAGAGAATGGCTTATAGCCATTGGTCGCTCGACAAATCGAAGCTACGTCTTTGCAATCTCGACGAGTTTCCGGGGCATATATACTTCTTCTATAATCGAGCTTACCGTGTACTCATCAGCAAGCGTAGTCTAGCACGTATCGGCGACGCAGCCGATTCGATTATAGCCCGGAATAACCGCTAGCCAGGGAGAAGCTGATAATCAGAGAAAGTAATGAAGCCGGTGGGGAGCGGGGGCAGGGCATAATTCGAGAAACGTGACTCGCAATTGTGCAAGCCCAGCGTCAGTGGGCAGGCAACGCCGATATACTTGCACTCGTTCCTGCCTATCGTCGTCGTCGTCGTCGCGCGTGACCCTATGTAATTAACGCAATCCATTAACGAAAGCGTTGGACCTTTCGTTGCAGCTAATTGTCCATAGGAGGCTCGTGTGTGTGTGTGTGTGTTTGTGTATTCGTGTTCGTGTCAGAGTCGAAGTATCCGCCAAGCGCGATTGCGAAATCGAGGGATTATATCGGGTGGCAATGTTTCGCGGCGCTCTTTGTGAAAGTAATTTGCAGAAATATTTCATGGGAAGGAGAAGGGAGGAGGGAGAGAGCTCGTGGAATTTAATATTCGCAAAGGATCGGAGAATTGCGTAATTATTTGGTAATTGCCGGCGAAAGATCGATAAAATCCTGGAAATTATTCGTGTATGCGCGCTCGAGCTTAATTCGTTCGCTTTTGCTCGCGCCAGCGGCAGGGCCGATGTAGCAGCGAGCCCGACGAATTCAAATCAAAGGCGAATTTTGAATTTAGTTGATGCATGCGCGTCCACCACCCACGAGTGCGCGTGAAGGGCGCGTTTGACCAAAGGCAAAGTTATTTGTTTAATCCATGATTTCGATATGTGCGTATCTATATTGCTGACCTTAATGTATACAACCAATTCGATGAAATGTCGAATGATATTATGAAAAATCTGGGAGAAAAAAAATGAAAATGCTCCGGCTGATAATTGGCCATAGGTCGCAAGCGTCTTATACGCTCGAGAGAAGAGATTACAAGTATAGCTTTTGAAATTGTAATGGGGAAAGAGAATTGAAAATGGCACTCGATTCGGCTGAGTAGCTCTTCAATCATTGCCGCTCGTCGCGCATCGCCGCTCGCCGACGGCGCGCAGCTACCATTCCGCGGCAAGCGAGAAAGTGCAGCGGGCCATCGTCAATCAGAGTGAAGCTCTGCCGCCGAGATATATCCGAAGGCCACGCCGGAGACAGAGAATGACAGCGCTTGCTCGACGGAGCGCGACTTTGGGGGGGGGGGCTGAGCCTGAGGAGGAGAGAAATAGTAATTTTGCATCTTCGACGGAACGAAGGAGGCTGGGTATGGAGGAGTGGGGGGACAGTGGTCGCGCGTGGCAACGCGGCCGGTCGCAGATCGACAATTGGACGCTCGCCATCGGTCTGAGCGACAGCGCAGATGCAGCAAAAATATACCCACGGAGTAGAGAGACAGACACAATCGCCGCACGCGCACGTGAATAATAGACGGATCCCTTTGCTCTTCGGGGAAGTTGGACTCGCGCGCTCTCTCTCTCTCTCTCTCTCTCTCCGTCGCCCGCGAGATGATGGAATTGGCACAAGGTTCCGCGACGCGCCGCCTCTCCGCCGAACGAAAACAGAAGATTGCTAACCCCTAGCCCCCCACCCTCTTCTCGGCGGCGCCTCCTCCTTGCGCTCCGGTGATTTTTCTATTTTCGCCGAGAAGCACACTGGGTCGACAGTGACAAACGCAACGTCGCTCCTTCCTGGTCTTCTTTTTTTACGAATATTTACCGGCGGCTATGGAGTATAATGTCAGGAGTGGGCGAGTGATGAGCGAGAATCAATAAACAAACGAGGATCGGGCGTTATCAAATTTGAAACGAGAGAAAAGCGCGGAGGGTCGGCATCTCTGTTTCTCGAAATTTCGCGAATGTGAGGGGCTTCGTTATGGGTTCGATATTCCGGGAAAGACTGAAATTGATCCATTGCAATTTATCAGTTTCCTACGAACAAAGCAAATTTCTTTTTCCGGTTTTTTTTTTATTATTATTCAATTGCACCTTTTATTTTATTTTATTTTCAATAGGGATAGAAAGAGAGGAGGTGAGAGATGGATAACACGCAAACTAGATGCTACTCTTGATTCTACCATTTCATCGGCTCTGTTAAAATTTGAAATTACTCGTGTATCAATTGTCTGTGGGTGTTTATATTTTCCTTATTTTTCATTTCCGTAGTGAAATTTCAGCTTCGCTGAAACACTATAAGTGCTGTAATCAAATGAAGGTTATCCGTATATATTGAATGTAACTTTTAAATAAAAAAAATATATTTTTACAAAATCAATTAATAATGTTGATACGCGAGATTTTCAATGAAAAAATAGTATTTTTCATGTTGGTTAAAAATTTGATGTAATTATTTGAAGTAACACTACACTTTTCATTTTGATACATTATATTAGTTGTGTATACGCGAATGCTGATTTAGCAAAAATTTATATATTTAATTGTCAATAAATTTATTACGGTTATTTATTAAATCGAAATAAACGGTTGAATTTTGCGCGTATATTAATGTTGACAAATATTGCGGAAGCAGCAACGGAAAGAGGATCTAAAAAGCGAACAAAAGAAAATGTTTGGCAAGAGTAATAAAGTCAGCAATTTATAAAAACAAGAGGGACAGAGATATAGAAAGAGAGAGACCAACGTCAGCTAGGCCTATTATCAAATAACACTTGTTTCAAAAATACCCGCTTCGCTGCTACCATTTGCAATTCTATTGAACGCAAACAGGCAGCGAACACGTAGAAGCAAAAGAATAACACCGAGAATTAGATTGTCCGTTTCAATATTTTTTCCGTTTTTTATCAAAGACACATTTTTATCACTGTGTTTCACTTGTTTAAAAGCTCCACAAGCAATTCGGGTGTTCGTTAACGAATATCGAACTAACAATAAAACATTTCAGAGAAATACCATTATAAGATTAATTTCTTATACAGCTGTAAATTTAAAAAACAGCATTGAAACGATAGAGTTTCGTCGGTCGAGTAAAGACACATCCTCCTATTGTACACAACACAGCCAGGAAAACCGCGAGCATTAAACATTCCCGAAAGCATTACACGCATTACAAGACCTCAAGTCGTATCTCATTAGAAACAAAAGAGCGGGGGGCTACGTGTAGCTAAGGCAAATACGTATAGGAGGAAGGAGTGGGACGCGGGGGGAGGCAAAGAGAAAAGGAAGAGACGGTATAGAGTAGGATTGGAAAAAAGAAAACAGAAATATAGGAGAGAAGAAGGCAACGGGAAGAGAGCCGGCGGAGGAGCGCTCAGCAGCTGCAGGGTCAGATAAAAGCGCGAGAGAGTGGAAAAAGAACGGTCGGCGGAAAAGCCAGGAGCAGCAGCGCGCGCCCCTTTACTAGGACAGACCCGACTAGTAGTAGTAGTAGGAGGTAAAGAAGAAGGTAGGAGGGAGCAGGGGCCGAAAAGCCGGCGTTTTACTTAGCGCATAACTCCTTCTTGTGACCCCAATAGGACTCCCCCCCTCCCCTGCTCTTCCCAACCGCTCTCTAGGTCTTTCTCTCTCTTTCTCTATATATCACAAGGCGAGTGCGCGTAGTTCGCGAGGGAAAAACGAGAGAGAGGGATAGAAAGAGCGAGAGAGAGAGAGAAGTCAGTCGCGCGCAAGACGCCCGAAATTGGACGTCGGCCAAAAGAGAGAAAGACCGAGAGAGGGCGAGGGGCGAGGAGGGAGAGTGGTTGCCGCCGCCGCCGGCCGGCGTGTCTCGGATTCGCCGGGGTTTTTCTTTTGCCGAGCTTCCGCCGCACACAGAGCCTTCCCGCGCTTTCGCCAAGACTTTCCGCCCGGCTTCTTTTCCCATCGCGGTTCATTTTCCCCTTCCCAATGCCACCTCCGCCGCCTAGCCCCTGGCCCTCGTCTACATCCTTCTAGTTCTCTCTGGCTTCTCTACTTGCTCTACTCTTGGAAACCGATTCGCGCGCGCGCGCGCGAGCAAAGCACGCGCTTGCCTTTTCTTCCTTTAACTCACCCCCTACCAAACTCCTTCGACGACAATAATTTATGGCCCAAGTTGTTTCGTTTTTTTTTAGCCCTCACCCAACCCGCCAATTGTTTTTCTTTTCGGTTATTAATTCAGGGCTGATGACTGGGTCACTCGAGAAGCGTATAATCAATTTTTTCATTCGTATTTTCATTACTTTTCGTCAATTCTGATCTTCTGATTTGACGTAGACGGATAAACTGCATATTTTTAATGCATTAAGTCTTTTACCAGTTAGATTATGGAATTTTTTTGATGTCTTTCTTTCTGCCCACTATAAAATTTTACAACTAAAGTTGAAGAAATTAAATATTGTTCTTTATAAACAACTGCAAGTAAATAAGTGTCTGTGAAATAAATTTATAACAATAATTTTGATTATAATCACGTCGTCGTTTTCTTTCTAAAGTTAATTAAACAGTAAAAACAAATCAAGATAGTAACCTTGGCTTCAACTCACCTCGAGCAGGGTGTATATTTTGACTTTATTAAGAAAAAAAAAGGAGCTGCAAAAAAAAGCCAGCCGAGGTCTGTTGGGAGGGGGGGGGTGAAAGAGCGAACGTCTGCCTCTAGCGAGAGCATATATACAGCGGAAAAACGGCCGTCGGCTGACGCATAATGCGCGTATTTCTATACGAACGGCAAGCAGGCGCAGTCTGGACGACGCCAATGGGAGGGGTCGTATATATACGCCAAGGAGAGAAGAAGCAAGGGGCTGAGAGTACAGGAGGGCGAAAGAGCGCGAGACGGAAAGAAAATCGGATATATAGAGGCGCCTTTCAGTCTCGTTTCGACTCCAGATATATATACACAAGGGCCTGTATACATCCACGCACACGCGCGCACGCAGAGACGCAAGAGTCTCGCTCGCGCGATGGAGTGCAGCGGGCAGCACCTGTTACCCTCGTTCCTCGCGATTTCCGAGCTTCTTCGCGCAGGTGCCGCCGCTCAGAGAGTAACCATTTCTCTCGCTCACCTTCCCCTCTCCCTCACTTCCCATCAACCTTCTTTTCCGTCTTGTATACGCACTCGCGACGTTCCGCAGCTAGCGTGCGAGTGTGTTGCTGAAAGCTCGATCTTTTTTGTCCCCCCCCCTCCCCGCTCGTTTTTGAAAGCCGATAATGCGATTTGGGCCTCGTGGACGTGTACGCCGGCTGTACTAATGCGCTTTATTTGCGGCATAGTCCGGCTGGCCCTCCGAAATATCCCGGGAAATAGAATTACCTCGCAAACATGTATACACGTGCACGAGCGTCCGTATATATGTTGACGCTGGTGTACAATGATTTACCTTCTTTTTTTTTGTTCTCTCTCCCTCTCAAAACGCCACGGTTAATTCTCTTACGCTCTTAATTAGGATTTGTAATTGTCAATTATTATTTTTATTCCCGATCGATCTTCTTTTTTTTTCCTCGTTAAATCGTAGTTTAAATCTGATTTACCGAAATACCGGTAAAAATACGAAATTGGCCTGACAACGCAGAGAGAGAAAGAGAGAGAGAGAGACTTGCGCTGACCTGATTTTCCAAATTAAACACGCGCACGTGTGTATCGAAATACGAAGAGCAATTAATAGACTAGTACGTAGTAGTTCCATTTTGCATTTGGATTCAAACACGAGATCCATCATAATCCGATCAGCTTTAATTAAGACCTGCCTTAATCACACGTAATTACCCATTTCTGAGAGATTTCCATCTAAAAATGCCCTTAAGCCACAAAACAATATGCGATTTCTATAGTTATATAACATACCTTACACCTACCTTCACGGACAAAGCTCAAAAATACCGCAAATCTTTTTGAAAAATGAAAAAGCAGGAAAAAAAGAGCAACCAAAGAATATATGAATTTCCATTTGCAGGAAAAAATAGAGGAGGGAAAAAAAGAAGCCCAGGAGAATATCGTCGAAGAGCAGATTGCCGAAGGGTCGAGTATCGATCTGCAAGATCGGCAGTTCGCTTGATCCCTCGCGTATTTCCCTTCGTCCCTCTCTCCCGTGCCCATTCGACCTACTCCCCCCCCCCCAGCCACATAAAGCTTGGAGGCCCGAGAAATTGAAAGGCATATACAGCCATAGCGCGCATAGCTGGAGTGCACACGTTACTCTTTCACGCAGCGCGCATTTTTGCCCCCTTCTCTCCTTACGCTTTACCAGCGCGGCCTCGATAAAAAGTCGAACTATCGCGAGTCGTATCCGAATGCGAGAGCGCACGACTGCAATATGGTTTCACCGCGAACACACACTTGCGAATGCGTGAATTTTACGAGTTACGGAGTCAAGCGGCGGGATATGTGCATGTGCGGCCTGCTAAAGTACAGCTGCTGTCACTGCCTCCTGCGCTAGACCGGGGAGAAAGTTAAGGCTCAAGGTAAACACTATGTGCCAACCGAACAAATCTCATGGACCCGACCCTCATTAACCCAAATCAGGCGTGCCTGCGTGTGTGGGTGTACGTGCGTGTATCAAGCCCAAATAATCCTCTGGTATAAACCCTTGACTTGAGGCTAACTCGAGAGCGAGTGGAATGAGGCAAGCTGGAAGAGAGGAAAGAAGAGCAAGTCGAGAAAGAGAGAGAGAGAGGAGGCAACTAAACATACTCCTGTTGTCTTAATTTTCAGCTAATGCGAGAAATGCGTTTGCTCACATCGCGCTGGATTAATTTCGCAAAGAGCGAACGCGTTCCCATCTCGCAGCTATAGTCAGCGCTGGACCTGCGGCTTAGCCGACTGACGAGGATGTGTGCGTGCAAGCGAAGGGCAGGAGGGTAGAAAAGGAGCAGGTCTAGTCCGCGTTATTGATATCGCTTTGGGATTTCGCGCTCGTGGTAATCCAGAGAAGGAAGTAAGGCCGTCGGCGATAAGGGGATCAGCGTTTTTACGAGCTCCAGCTTGAGCTGCTGCCGCTACTGCATGAACTTCCTAGAGCTCCCTTTCATTTCTCTCCCTCTCTTCTCCTCTAGAACGCGAGTACGCCTTCGCGAAGCCCTTCGATTATCTGCCTCCTGGTCTCTCCACGCGTACGATCGACCTACAGCTCCTTCCTGCTTCCGAATGTTTTTTCTTTCCTTCTTTGTTTTTTCTTTCTCTCTCAAATCTCGTTTGTTTTATCAAGCTAATGAATCTCTTGTTACTCGGCGCACTGTATATAATTTTTTTGTCAAACAACTCGGATACGTGTATTTTGTAACTTGCAGATTTTTGTTAATCATAAAAAATGAATGAGAGGAAAGAAATTTAATCAACCTCCTTTTAAGCCCTGCGGAAATTTGTTCTCGCCAAGCCTAAGAAACTTGCGGGCGCGAGAGGAAACTACGTGTATACATAAAAGAAGGACTCGAAGGAAGGGGGTATCCTACGCTCGAGCCCCGAGTAAACATACGTGTAAATGAAGACGAGAGAAAATTGCAAGTGGGCTCGACTAGCATGGTATATGAAACAAGGAGAAAAAAAGGCGAAAAAAGGTAAGGAACAGAGACGGTCACATATATAGTAGTGAATGACCATATTCCGGGCTTTAAATTAGTATGAGAAGAAAGGCTAGAAGAAGACGAGACAAAGAAACTACTCAGTGTCGTGAGAATGTTATAATATTGCGATATATATGCAGCAATGAGATAATAAGTACTAGCGTTTGCTCCCATACTCACTCTCAAGTTTTCCTGCAAAATGTTTATCATTTGAAATTATGATTTATGCAAAGCAGCAAAGTACGATTAGTTGCCTGGTGCAAAATAACATTAACTTCGAACTACACACGTTCTACTGCGTTGTAAAATTATTTAATTTCAGAATTTCTCTGTTATCTTGACAAAATCTTTACTCGCAGATTTTTCAATGCTTTTTGAAAACGATAAACTCTCGAGTGCCGTGCAATTTGTAAGCGCGAAATATTACGCACGCGCAAGAAGTAAAAAAGAGGAGCAAAAAATATTTAAATGAAGATATGTGCCCGCGAGCGTCGCTGCATTTTCGGCTTGGAACATATACAACTTTCCTCCTTATCACGCGAGCTGCTCTCGTTGCCCAAACAACGTATGAATTTTAAAAACGTCGGGAAATATGAAATTTTCAGATGCGAAGATTCGCCATCTTAGCTCGGCTGCTCCGAGCTTCGGGATAGTGGACCGGTAAACATGACACTTATAGTAATCGTATTTATACAGGCTACTCGGGTTCAAAGTGGAAAAACACGCGATATAGTCAGACGCGCGTCCTTAAGCGCATGAAACATTCAAAATTACACGGGAGAAAATACGAGTTGGACATTATGAATTTAATTGATGCGCCAAATTCAATCGTCAAAACGTAGCGATTAAAATTACAAAAATCCCCTTTTCCCCAGAGCGGAATAAACGTCATTGGAAAAGATTACGGATTACCGGGGACCTGCATTTCTCCTCGGCAGACTCACTCGTATTACGGCCACCTTGTCAACATCAAAGAGCCGCACAAATTCGATCTCCTCCATAATCCCCTCAAAAATATTTCCGTCGGCTCAAAAAAGCTCTATCCCGGCCTCTCCGGCATTTTCGAACGACCATTCCATCATTCATGAAAAGCATCTCGTCAAGCGCTCTATACCTACATAGATTGTAAGGTCGTAAAATTCTCCTCCGACGAATGGAACGTTCGCATATCGAAAATACCTCGAAAACATTCATTCATCGGCGAACTGTAGAGCGGCGTATAGATATTGACAGGGTGCACAGAGAGCCACCGGTCGAGATACTCGGCCGTAAAAGCCAAGCGCGTCTCTAACGAGGCCTTATCTCGGCCGCGTAATCCAAAGTCGGGGCCAAAGGGGAGGGGAGGGCGGCATCTCGTCCGTAAACTCGCACTGGACCAGTTGGCGCGTACGTATATATACAGCTGGTCACGCGGTGTGCCGGCCGGGTTATGCGAGGTATAGGGAGAGGAAATGAAAGCGGGAGCGAGAGGACCAAAGCCGAGAGTACGTGTTTCGTGCGGTTATACGCGCTCGAATGCTCAAGAGAAGGAGAGAGGGTGAGAGAGAGAACAGTAGAGAGGGTACGTCGTGCAGGCCGAGTGTTGCGGCGTTATCTCTCGGACCCGCGAGAACCGTATCCCGCCTCCCAGTGCTCTAACTCTTCCAACCTCCCCCTCGCGGTCCCTCTGCGCCGTGAGCACGCGCACACGTAGCTACAGCATCTCTCGCTCTTTCTCTCTCTCGGTTCCTCTGTCTTTGTTTCGCGTCCACCTTTATTCCTCGCCATTCCTCTTTGTCTCTGCACATGCCTGATCCCTCCTCTCCCCCCCTCTCTCTCTCTCTCTCTCTCTCTCTCTCTCTATTTCTCCCTCTCTGTCACTTAGCGCTATCTGCATCTTCTTTTTATTTTATCGCTTTTTGTTACTGGCTCGACCCTTTGCGATATGCCGCTGCCTCTCTCCCTTCCCTCCCTGCTCGACATCCTCTTACTCTTTGTGTCCGGCCTTTATTTTTTTTTTTAGTTGTTACCATCCTTTTGTGAGCCATTTTTTTTAAAAAGTTTCTTTTTTTTGCTGACCTACTTTTTTAATTTCGTTAATGAGCTGAGCAAAAGGCAAAAGCGTTGAATTATTAACGGAGATGAGTTGTGGAATAAACAAAAGGATCGCTGCGTCGATCTTTTTCCTCTTTTAACGCGCGATTAGTAGCTATATCAAACTGTCGCATGAAATCGTCATAAAAATAGCAAGGATGCCCTTGGAACGCTATAACAAGTATTCGTATATCAACGAAAATCCAAATGAACACCAAAGTGTTTCTTAATAACAAAACATACATTATCCTCTTGTTTTCCCTATCAACTTTATGAGCAAGTCGATGAGATCCGGGACCAACTTATTGTTTGACACATCAGCCAAAGAACCGTGATGCCCCACCAAAAAAAGTGACAGGTTCGATCAAGAAAATATAAATCGCGTTGATAACGCAACTCCTTGCTTGGAGCAGGACACACGCGAGGTGTTCCGAGGAGGATCGATGTAAGATATCGGGAGTATCAACGCCAATCGCGGCCCGTGTCTTGTGGACAGCCAAGGCAATCGGCTGCATGGGGTTGGGGTAGGGGATTAAGATGGATTCGGCACGTGACGGGTGCCTGATGCGACGTGTTACTTTGATCGCGAGAGAGCGACCCTCCCTGCCGGACAAGATTGGATACGTCTTGCTTGGGACAGTGTGTCGGATGTCGATACTGCTATATAGCCGGTCTAATAGAGACAAGCACTGCGGCTTCGTATATGATCGTTATTCCAGGGATTTTTTTTCAATCTCAAGGAAATAAGATCGTCCGAGTAGAATTCACTTTCGGGCCATTGTTAACGTTATCCATTTACGTACTCCCAGCGAGTTTAATGGACTTTTATAATTACGGCATTTTAAAGAGGTGAAGAGGGGGGGGGGGCTTCCACTTGTAGAGAATTTGCTTGTTACACAAAGAGCCGTCTCGTACTTTCTTTGTTACATCCCTTTCGCTTCCTCGTGCGCGCCGGCGTCTTAAAAGCTTCGGGGAGAAAAGCATTCGGATTACGTTCATCCATTATTCATCTGGTATTTTTCCACGATCGCAATTCAATTTCGACGAAACAAAAATACCAGGCTCGCTCGCGACTCTAACGCTTATTTTTCCAAATTCCAAAAACTCTCTTGCCGCCCATCCGTGTTTTTGCTCTTTCCCGTCCGACGCTATAGCAACGCCGACAGAAGCCCGTGCATCGTATAGATGCCAGAGAGCAGACAAAACGGCCCTGTGCTTTTAACCCTCCCCGCTAATAATTTCCATTATTTTTGGAGCCTCTCAGGAGCTTAATCGCCTATTTCACTCGCCATCGCACAGCCAAATAGGACGGCAAGTCCAATTGTTTACCCTCAACTAGCTTAACAGCCCGGCCTCGTATAACTCAGCATAACGCACGATTCGCGCGAGCACGCATTCTGCTGGCAGTCACGGAGCGGGTAGGGGGGTGTGCGGCTGGAGCCAGCGGCTCAGGCGTAACGCTGTAAAGAGAAGGAGGGGGGGGGGATGGACGACAAGACGGAGTGCAGCTCGCGAGCCGAACGAGCTCGGGGATATCTCCTCGCTCCCGCGTATCTAGTAGTACAGCTCGGGATCGAGCCGCCGAGCACACGCGCCCCCGTATAAGACCACCCTCGCGACGAGCCCATTTCTCACCCCCGCCTCTCTCTCTCTCTCTCTCTCTCTCGCTCACTCAAGCCTGCGTCCCCCGCTCAGACGCACACGGACGTTCCCGGCAAATCCGTTAATCTGCACCGACGAACGGACACGGAGGGCTGAATAAGGGAAAGGGAGGGGGCTATTCCATATTAGCACAATCGGATCGCGGCACGTCGCTCGCCTCACTCTCTGGACATTTCTATGACGTACTCCCGGCTGCTCTAGCCCTCTCTCTCTCTCTCTCTCTCTCTCTCTCTCTCTCTCTCTCTCATGTTCTCCGTTTCGCCCTTTCTCAACGGTCAACCGGCCGCCGCGCCGTGACGGTATGCGGCTGCGCCGATATCTCGCGGCTGGAACTCGTACGTCTAGGACGTGACTAAGGCGCTGCCATTGCCGTCTCTGCCTTATATGCGCACTCGCGTACGTCCAGTTATTATTTCAAAGGCTTGAAACTGATTATGGCATACCAGCTGGAAAGAACAATTTTTTATCACTGCTCTTTTTGGGATTTCGAGGTACAAAGTCAAATGCGTCGAAGCTGCTATGATAGACTACAAGTCGAAGCTACGAAATAAACAAGTATTTTGATTCGATAGCCGGGGAAAGGTAAATTTTCGAAATTGGCCGAGGAGGGGACGGGTTGCGATAGGACGACTATACTGCAGCTGATAATTCGAACGCACCGCGCGCCATTAACGCAATTACCATCAAATACCAATATTGACCGAGGCTCATAAATTGAATTGACCCTGTATAAATAATCGGCACAAACGCCAGGGAAATCAGAGGGGGAGAGAGAGAGAGGAAGGGAAGAGAGTTGAAAAATCGTGTGGTGTGTGACCACAAGGATTGGCAGTTATAGCACCTGGATTGGCGAATCAAATTTCATCGGTTAAATACTGCTGGCTACGTATATGTGACGGTTGAGTGTAAGAAGCACAGCCAACGCGCACACGCTCACAAGAGAGTTCGTTTTTATAGAGTTTAGTTGGTGACACGAGACGAGAGACGGGGAGGAAGAGGGAGCGATTAAAAAGTCGCCAGTCGATTTTATATTTGCCGAAGCGCCAAAAGTGATTAACCGTTTCATTTTAGTTAAATCAACAAATGGATATTTCAGAGTTTCGACCAGTTGCCGCTGAGATTCTCGCTGTTTGATTTAAAAAATACATATAAAATACATATTCGCGCTTGGATGAACTTTTTTTCCTTCGTTCTTTCGTTCTTTTTATTTTTTGTTTTTGTTTTTAATGTTTGCCGAGTGCAAATAACATTCGCGGCTGCCTAAATAAAAGAGAAATTCTCCGTGGCTGTATGACAAGCGTATATATATACGCGCGCAAGAGCTAAAGAAAAACATATTTCATAAAAATTTGATACTTTTCAACAAAAGCGCCATTGTTTACACAAAGCCATCTCTCGCTTAACTCGAATAATAAAAAATAAAAAGAAGAAAGAAAGAGGTGAAAACAAAACAAAAGCAGGGGCAAAAAAAGTGGGAGAGAGAGAGAGAGAGAGAGAGAGAGAGAGAGAGAGAGAGGCGAGAAAGAGAAAGGAGTTTGCAGAAAAACTCGGACTGCTTTTGTCTCTGGCCTTTTATCGCCACAATACCAAATTCCGCGAATATCAAAACAAGGGATAAAAGCCGAACGATTTCTCTGCAATCAGCGCTTCTTACAAAAAGCCACAGTGCCCGAGCGAGCGATGCTGGCGCGCGCAGGGATGACACACAACGGCATAGCGCAGCATTCACGATCGCAATCCCATTTTCACGCTCGGCGAGCATCTCTCTCTCTCTCTCTCTCTCTCCTCTCTCTTCCTCTCTCCCGCGAAGCCCCTGTACAGGCATGGCCGAGCGAAGGGCAAAAGGAGTCCAGACAATGGCAAGGGCTGCTACAATGGGCCCCTCCTCCCCCCCCCACGCGCACGATGCGTACAGTAGAACGAGAGCCGCGGGACACAATACCCTTTCTCCCTCTCTCACGGTCCACGCTCCTCTCATCCCTTCGCAAGCTCTAAATCAAGCCTTGCCGGCATAATAAAACGTCGGCATGCAAGCCGAGGTTCGAGTAGTACGCTGGAGCTCTCGGAGAAAAAGGATTATTCGCAGAAATGCTGGGACTCATCGGCCGGCGGAATCGATTGCCCACCGGCGGCTCTTTATCTACAATGCCGTCTGACGTACGACCTCATATTCCCAATCGGCGTCCGAGGACGTAATGACCAAGCGGCGTATGACGATTTAGCTTTCTCGAGACTGGTAATAACCATCGCTATATACTCGTCCCGGAATCTACCCTCGAGAATCTCGCTTTTTGGAAACAGATTTAACGACGATTTCATTTCTGTAAAATAGAATAGTTCTCTCTCGCTGCTGGGGCAGCAGGAGGGAGGCAGGGGATTGATGGGCCCTCGTTTTTCAAGCTTTCGAAACGAACGAAGTTTCAGTAGCAAATTGATGGGCGATCGCGAAAATCTTGCTCGCATTCTCCTATCCGCTTTCTCTCTCTCTCTCCCCCGTTCTCGGTGATAAAACGCGCTTAAAGCGAACGCTCGATCGTTTCTCCAAAGTACCATTCGTCACGGGCAAGCCATAATCCATCATTCCAATCAAAAGCGTATAGCGTATATAGTATAGCTGGTACCGCGTTTCGACGTATACATTCAGCCAGTGGCACGCGTTTCGCTAAAAATTCCAATTTTTTCCGCGAACATCCCCCACTGCGACTATACGACCGCGATAAAAAAATAAAAGAAACGGTCGCGTAGGGCTCGGGGTAGTAGTCGCAAGCTTGGTGGCTCGGTCATCGCCTAGGCCGTGCTTAATGACGAAAGCCGCTGAAAAGACTGGCGCGCCGCCGCGGTAAGGCTCGCTCGTTATTTTGTAAAGCTGCATCTCGTTGCCAAGGGATTATTGTTCGTTAGCGCACTTCGGCTGGACACGTCGTGGCTCTTTCTTCTATTCATTGTCTTTTCTTATTTTCGCGCCACTCTTGCCCCCCTACCCCGCGCGCCTCCTTATTTTTCCTTCTTCTCTGAGCTTGCTGCGACTGCTACTGAAGCTGCTGCCGGCGCCAGACGCTCTTATTGTGCGTATTTACACGGCCAGCTTCCCCTTTGATATATAGATATATATATATATATATACACGTACGTCCTCCGAATATAACGAGCTGGCAGCTCCTTGTTCCGTGTGCGCTCTGTATACAAGCGAGTCGAGTCGCGCCGCGCACGGCTTGCTGTCAATGCACACGCTGCCAGGCGCAGGAGTAGACTCTTAGCCTTGCATTTTTCGAATAATGAGCGGAGAGAGCGCTGGTATACGTATGTGTACGTGTACAGCTGCTTCTAGTGCTTCATCGAAGTAGGCAGGTATATTTCTGGGTAACGAAGTAGTATAGCTCGAGGTTTGTGCAGACGCCGAACCGACGTAGCGCATATATAAGTGGCAGGAGAATCGCAGCCATTCGAAATTCCCCCGTCGCTCGATTCAGCGGTAAAGGGGGGGTGGGATGGAGAGATGCGCCCCGTTGGCAACATTTCATTCCGCGTGATGGAAGCAAGGAGCCCCGATAGATCGCGCTCTCGAACGCGGCCCAGGAGCCGCAACGATATAGCGCTGCTCAGCGAGCGAGTCTGTAGTATATATATACAGAGGAATCGCGCGGTCGTGCTGGTTGTAAAATCAGCAGCGGCGTCAGCGAAAACTGCCCGATCGACTGCACACGTGCTCTCTCGCCGACCCCGCTAGACCGACTCGGACTTTGAAATCGTTCTCGCGTGTGGAGAAAACGGCGCAGGGCTTGATCGGAGCGTCCCTGTCTGGTCCAGGCAAATGCTCTGATTAGATCAAGCAAGCAACGTGTAACACGGGGCTTGCACAAGTCGAGTCCGTTCTAATAAATCGATTTGCCAACTCTAGACGCACATCGGCTGAGATTGTATTTGAATATAAAAAGCCCGCTTGTGTATTATGTGGAAAGCCCTGAAGACATTCTTCATTTTGTCTTGCGAGGCTGGAATAGCCCAGAGACCGGGGGGGGGGCGATGCAGGCGTACGCATGTAGAGACACACGTAGCTCGGGTCTGAGTGACGCGGGCAAGATGAAAACTTATCGGATGTCGAATGAAACGTAACTCGATTCGATGCGCGACGTCGCGAGATAATGTAAGTTATATCGAGCCGACAGACAGCTCGCGGAATTGCGTTGTCTTGAAGTGCAGAATGGGCCGGGAGGAGGGGAGAGCCAAAGGACACGAGGAGCGTATTCGTTTTTCTCCCTCGCACGCTGCTCTCCACCCCCTCTGGCAGCATCCCCGCTATTTTCCCTTCTTGTGTTTCTCCCTCTTTCTCTCCTCTCGGCGTCATTTTTTTCCGTTATTTTTCTCCGCCCCCCTCCCAACCTTTCTCCTTGCTGGTTTCGTTCTATTTTCACGTCAAATCACTTAAGCTCTTTTTTCGCCGCGACACGCGTCGCCCTTTCCCATTTATTTTCTTGCGGCGTGACTACTTTCTTCCTGATTCCCTCCTTCTTTTCCTCTTAATCCTTTGCCGGGCTTTGACGCCGCTGCTATGCTCGTGTCCTGCAGGTATCAAGCGCGGCGCACTCTTGCCTACTTTGTACGGCACGATGAGGCTTATGTTACTCTTTGTATTTTCCTGCCTTAATTAATTCAAGCTCGCTTTTTGTTTCCTTTTCTTAATAAGAAAAGTAAAAGAAAATTAAAGAGTACAAAACAACGATTAAATTTTGCTCCGAAAGTATGCGCACTCTTTAGAAAGTAAATGAAGAATTATATAATCTCACTCTTCTCGCGAACGAAAAATTTCACGAATATTTTCTTACTCGGCAAAGCTGTCATGATCTTGCAAACTTCTTTACAGACGTTTGGGAAGGAGAAGCGGAAAAAAAATTAATATTTCAAACCGGTGAATGATATACAGCATGATCGGCCTAGACTATCGAATCGATATTTCTTTAACGCAGTATGTGCTTTCGCTCGCATACAAATAATCCTCGCTATGCATATTTCAGGAAGGCACACGCCAAAGCGAGCGGGTCCGCGTCCAGTAAGAAAAGTTCGCTGAATATCGCAAGCACAAATGCAGGTGAAAAACGAAGGGCGGATACAACGAAAAAAAAAGCAGCGAAGGAAACGAACGGGGTAAAATCTAACAGAATATGCAGGGGAAAAGAGAAAAATTGAGCGAGAGGGAGAGGAGAAAACAAGGTGGCAGAAGCAACAAGGGACACGACGAGGAAAAAAGTCGAAGCCCGGAATACGGCAATGAAAGGAGGAAGAGGAGGAGGAGAAGAAGGAGAAAGGGGGCAGGGAGGAAGGAGTAACGCGGATAAAGACGGATGTAGCTTGTTAGGGGATGAATGAAAAGTTGTCAGGACGGTCCAATTAACGTCAACTCTTCGAGCGGAGCTTACCTTGAGCTTACAAGCAGCAGACAGACAGAGTGCCTCGCCTCGCTTTCCCGAAGGACCGGCTTTCCTCGTATATAGCGCGCGTCTCTCATACGTAGTTCTCGCGCGACGTATACAGAAACTGTGCGGGGGGGGGGGGGGGGGGGGGGGGCACAGCTTCCAGTCCGTCTTACCTCGTCTTCTCTCTTCTTATTTTTTTTTCTTTCTCTCCTGCTTCTGCAAGGAGCAAGTCACTTTTCTGCGGTCTCGCGCGAAAGGTAGGCTATTGTCAAGGCAGACTCATACAAGGGGCTTAACTTCGATGTAATAGACCTAGTGTGTATAAAAAGAAAACGGCAAGGGATTGTCGGTAATATCGCTCGAGACTGGAGGAATAATTTACTTGTGTATATCAGGTGCTCTGGTAATCGATACGTTCGTTTTCAAACAAATGCGGCATATCGCGTTTTCGGCGAACAGCGACGTAAACGAAAACGATATCAACGACACGCAGTTCGAGATTCTAAACTCCAAAGGTTATTTCGGCGCCCGCGACTCCGTGCGTATATGATCCAATAAAGTGCCTCGGCATACAAAGCTCGAGCTTGCGCATATTGTCGTCCGCATCTGAAGCAACTCGCCGTGCGATTTCGGCGTATCCAGAATCCGCGCAAGCACTCCCTCCCTCGCGCTTTTGTGTCCGGGAAGCAGGATCAAAACAAGCCCACTACTCAGTGAGGGCCTCCCCCGCCAACGATAACGACAGCCCCGGCAACCGAGGGCGATCGGAGCGCGCCGTTGTGCGAGCCCGTGAATTATTCCGCGGCCCGCGAATTTAGCGCGCGCCCCTATCCTTGCTTCCCGGATTTATACGCGCATGCGCTTGGATGCCGATTTCCTACTACACCAGTACACACCGAAATATTTACGTCGTGGTAGCGGGTATAAAGAGCGCTCCCCCCACTCCTCTCCAGCTGCCACCAGTCGTTGTAGCTACATCGCTTAACCAAGAGCTTTTTTTGCCTACCTCTCTCTCTTGTTTAGCCCCTTGCGTTTTGCCCGTAAAGTGTTGAACGTATTTCGCTCGCTCTCTCGGCGCGCGAAGAGGGATTACCGAGACCGCCGAACTACAAAGGTCCGAGCAATAACGTTCGGCCCGAGTGTTTTTCCGGGCTAACACGCATAATATCTTTATTTTTCGTCCAGGGGCGCGCACGTTACGGAGAAGGGGTGGAAAAAAGTGGCCTTTGAATCATCGCTCCCCGCGCGCCCGCGAGAGAGAGAGTGAGAGCTATGTATGCCGATCGGAATTGCAAATAGGCTCTTGCTCTCGCGCGCGGTAAATCACGATTATGTGTTTACACGCGCGCCCACATAGATTATACCGGAGAGTGCGCAGACGCGTCCGCGAGCGGCAAAAGCGAGAGAAAGAGAGAGAAAGATAAAGAGGACATTTCATGAATTATTCACGCACGAGAGCTTCGAACGTCTTTAGAAAATCGCAAAAACTATTTCGCTCGGCCGAAATTTCGCTAACCGGATTAAGTGCTCCGGCGTCTATATATACACACGCCCGAGAAAGAGAGAGAGAGAGAGGTAAGAGCGCAAGCTCTACGAGGGCTTTTTGTACAAGGGCGCGACGACGAGAGAGAGGCAAACGAGGGGAGGTGGTGTGCGGGAATAGTCGCTCCTCGAAATATAAATCCGGGAGGCGGAAACTCTTTATAAAATCGTTCCACTCGTTACGGGATAAGGGGCCGGAAGAAGGACGAGCCTCGTTAAGCAAATTAAATGCGCTCGGCTCTTTTATTCCGCGTGCACGAGCGGCTCGTCTCGCTCTCGCGTACACACGCATAAAGGGCCGAGGCTGAGAGCCAAGATGGGACTAGGGCGGGGGGATAAGAGCTTGCGCTCCTTTCGCGAGCTTCTTCAACGTTGTACAGGGTGGTTCTGCTGTGCAGGGTCGAGAGTACAAGCTAGCCCCGTGGCTAGCACGTTCTTCTTCTTGGAACGATATCCTAGTCGCTCGCACGAGAGAGCACACAAAAGACGAGCGCTGGGGGCGCGACGACGCGGACGAATGCGCGGCAATTTGTATTATACGTAGCCGCGAGAGGGAGCAGCCAGGGAGCGCAGATCGCCGCGTGATAATGGTGCACTGGAATTATGTAAGGAACAGAAGTAGAGAGCAGGAGCCGTTGGTCCGCCTTCCGCTGTCCTATTGTTCAGCCGCACACTCCCGCGGTTTTCTACGCTGCTGCTGAAGCGCAAGGCTGCGAATACGCCGACCTGGATTCGCCGAGCGAGAAATTTCGTTTTGAATTTTACCAAGCTCTAGGCGTTACGACCCTGCTGCTGCTGCTACGCTTGGATTTTGGAATTTATTCAAACGGAAAAAAGTAGCATGACTTACTGGGACGACGTGTATGCGAGCGCCAAAGCGACTGGAATGTTCCTGGATGGCTTACCTGGAAAGAACGCGAATGAATTATCAAGACGTCGTCGTTTTTTGCTCAAAAGCTACAAGAATAATCATTAAGCGCTTCCGTAGGTAAAATGTAGACGTTCAAGTGAGAAATCATTTAATACGAGAAGATCACAATGGCTAATGTATTCATATGCCATTGAATACATCGTACTATCGCTCTGTAAATCTTAGCGCAGCCGGATCAATCTGTCCATTAGAATTACCATATTTTCCGGGGATACAGTTACTAGCAAAAAAAAAGAGAAAAAAGTTTCCCGTTTATAGTACAGCGGTGTATATATGTCTGCGAGAACACACGCACGCGCGCGCGAAGGGATCGCGGGTTATTTATGCTAATAAAACGAGGCTGCGCGAGGCGCGATACGACACGAGCCTCCAGGCCGTTCGGCCGGCGCATATATATAACCCCCTTCGCCCACCCCCTCTCCCACCTATACGTAGTGGCCCCGAGGCCTCGTATAACTCAGAAATCTCTAGCTCGGCGCGCGAGCATTTATCTCCGGCCGCGAAATTGGGTTAGCGTCGAAGAGAGGAAAAGAGAGCTGCCTTTCGGCCGCGGGGGAGAGTCAGTGGGGGTTGGCGGTGGCAAGGGGGTGAGGGCCCACTGGGGACCAGCGGCGTGTGCGCACCAGCCCGCGCTCTCTCTCTCTCGCGACGGGGTGAATTTAAACGAGCTATTTCTATCGTCCCCCGGACCAGCTGACTCTCTCGTCCTATACCCCCATCCTTCCCTCTCTCTTTACCCTAACTCTAGCCCTCACTCTCTCGTTCGCTGTCATTATTTGCATAACTTGCAGTTTTTAGCCTTTCTTTTTTTTTCTCCCTCGAGCTTTGATTCCCGCCACCCTGCTCCTCTCGGTACCACCACTACCGTCGCTTTCTCTCTGATACGGTAAAAGACTTCGGCAAGCGATTTAATGGGAAATTTTAACGGGCTTGAATTTCAGGTACGATGTGTTACGATGTTGATTATTTTTTTTCACTAACCCCCCAACCAGGCACTGGAAATATCTACCTAAAACGATGGTTTACACACTTTTCTTGCTCGTAACGTACGTCGAAGCTTTAACCCGCGTTGCTCGCAGACTCAGCATTGTGCGCAGTTTTATCAATCTCTAAATTATTAACGATCAGAGCCACGGCTGTTCCATTCGACCGCGATAATACTCGTTCCCCCGCAGCACACGTGTGCGCGGTAACACTTTTTTTACACGCCTGCTATATCCCACTGCATTTTCTCTACTGCTTCGAGCCCATTAAATGTAACCTGCAACTCGCGTGCGCGAAAAAAAGGAACGTTAGATCTCGGCGGATTTAACGGCGAACAGAGTGCGAGGCTGCCGTGGAAAATCGAGAGCCGCTTAAGCCTTGGCAAAAGGATTGAAACGCGAATCAATAAATGCTGGCGCTAACTTTCTCTCTCTTGCCGAGAGTCGGGGCCCTCGGATAGCCGTTATATCAACGATTTAGCGAACGTAGCCGTTATAAGGGCTCTCTCTCTCGGTATAAGTTAGGGTTACGATCGTCTGATTTCATTATGCCAGACACGCATCGAGTGCGTAATGCTTGACCATAAAAAGATCGCCTGGGAGGGAGTTGGAGAGTGGGAAAGGCTGCGGGGAAATCGCGCGCTCGCGCGGCGCAACCGTTTCGTTTTGGGAAATTTTTATGGCTTGTAGCGTGACGATCATACTAAATTGCTGTAACGCTTTACGAGACGCGCCGGCCGCTCAGGCTGTTGATGTTTTAGATTGCCCCTACGTACACGGGATTTGCGATTATTATTAATTTTCGTACACGCGGATGTTTTCACGAGCGCTATACCCCTACAGCTCTGCGGTCGTTATTCATATTACCAGTATACTTTTCGGTTAGATCGGTATTAAAGTGTAGGTACAAAAAAAAGGGACAATCATTAAAGTATTACAATTACCGGGGAAAAATATTGTTTCCAACTCATATTGTATTCTTCGGGTCTTCGGCCGCAGAGCAGCCGTTAAACTCGAGAATCTGAAAAACGAGAAATAAGAAAAGAGAGAGAGAAAAAAAGACCGTCGTCGGAGCGTGGAGCAGATGTCCACATTATACGAAGGGAAGAGGCCTTTGCTCGCCGATTCGACGCTCGTAGTAACGAGCCAGCCTGATTATACCAGGAGAGGGAGGGGAGCGGCCCTTGCACCTTCACTACCGCACACGTCCTCTTTTTTTTCCCTCCCAAACGAGTTGTGAAAAGTGCATCAGCGAAAAAGTACGCCGAGGGCAGCCGTGGAAGGCAGGGGTGGGGGTGGCAAAGTTCAATCCCGCGTAATCTCATAATCATGCAAAAGTTGAAAGAATGAAAAGAAGGGAGGAGAAAGAGAGAAGGGGGGGCGCGAACTTTCGCCGCGGCGAAAATTTTTTCCTTCGCGAACGAACGCAGCGGACGAGGGAGGGAGGGCTCGGGCGCTCGTTAGACGTCTCCGGCGTTACAGAGGAGCGCAGGCGCGACGAGGACTCGTTATTCCTGCTGTAGCCCAACTCCCTCCCTTGACCCATCCTCTCCGCTCGTAATCAAGTCGAGCGTGCATTACTTGGGATCCTCGTTTCCCTCGCTTGCCCCCCGTCCGACCTTTTCTCGGACTTGCGAAAATGCAATTCTTTCTCTGATCGCCTTGGCACTCTTCGTCTTTGGCAGCGATTTCGATGTCTCTCGTTCTCCATCATTGTAAAATCTCAATTTGAGAGAGAAGGAGAGACAGGCGATGTTGCGCGTCATCAATTTTTCCTCGCAGCCTGCGGCGTCCAATTATAAAAGTCGTCAGCCCGGGGACCAGGGCGATAAAGTAAGTTGATCGATGCAAGCACGTGCGGCAAGCCTACAGCCCGTGCGAATGAAACACCTGCATAGCTGGTATAGCGCACAGACGCGATCCCTCATGCGAGCGCCGGCTTTAGCCGCCGAAGTTGCGCTGGAAATGCGTCTCTCGAGAGGGAGAGACTGGCGTCTTTCGCGCGAAACTCCGCTGCCGAGCAATATACAGGTATATCCCCACGTACACAGGACCTGTAGACCGCGAGCACCTGCGAAATTGTTTTCCCTCGCGGGCTAATAATACATGCGGCTGTACGAGTTGCCAGAGTTGCGTACGCGCCACTCGTTTTATGGGCCTGCCGAGCCGAGAGTTTAGACGCTCTTGACTTAACCCTCGGATTATCTTGGGCAATATATGCCTAAGCTCCGTGAAAACTATTCAGCTTTGACCTTGTTTGACTCATTTCCGATCCTACGCCTATAAAACTTGTTATTAATCGAGCGAGATGCTTTTTTTATTGCGCGTTAGCTTTAATCGACGAAATTATTTTAATTTGTTGGCATAAACTTTTGGGTGACGAACAAAACAATTGAACAGTCGTGAAAAATTAGCATCGCACAAAAATACAAAGTACAGAAATTTTGTCGAAAAAAAAAAAATGTCCTAGTAACAAGATAGATATCGTAAAAAGAAATAGCAAAGCTTGATAGTATAGATGACGAGGTAGTATTTACTTGGTTCCAAGAGGTACGGGGGGTGGCTGCAGTTCTTTATGTCGACGCGTTGATTACGACCAAGAGCCGCAGTGGCGCGCGCGTTTTCGGAATGAAAAAGAGCAAGAGAGGCAGAGAGTAGCGCAGCGTGTGGGAATAAGCAAAAAATGATTTATAATTCTCGAGGTGTAGTAACGAAGCAATCAGACAACGAGTTTTTGCGAGTGAGAGAGAGAAAGAGAGAGCCAACTACCTCCCGGAGGGACGACGCGACTCACATATGTCGCGTGCTCCCACGCGCAACGAGTCATAATATTGTCAGAACGTGTTCTTCATAAAATTCTCGACTGTCCCCTCTAAACCCCCGTCCTATCTACCTTTTCCACTGCTCTCTCTCTCGGTGCGCCAGTAAAAAAGGAATTTTCCCTCTGTCTTCGTAGTCCTCCACTTCCCTACCTTCATCGTTTTTTTCCCTCTCCTAATTTCTTTATCTTTCTTTCTCAACTCGTCTTTTATGCCGACAAAATTTTCTCGAAAGTGTGTGGACGAATCAACACATTTCGCTAACGTGATTTTCGTTTTTTTACGCGGCGAGCAATTTTTTTCCTCCGAAAATGAGACTTTTGACGTAGCAGGAGATCAAGTGGGCTATCCCATTTTTATGTTAGGCTCTGATATTATATTTTCCAAATAGTTGCTCTCATGCATTAATAATGCAATTTGTTTCTAAAAAAAGAAAAAGAGATACAAATAAAAGGAATATAACGGTTATGCAAATGAATGTATAAAAGTAAAACGTTTTCATGGCGATATAGTTTAAAAAATTAAAACGGTGTACAGTAGGCACTCGAGTGTATACAGTTCTAAATGAAGAGGCGATACGAGAAACAAAAACACACACACACAGAGTCGGTATAATAAAGGAGGAAATGAAGTGAGCCCGGAGTTTCTGAAGACGAAGGACAAGCAAAGATCAAGAAGCGAAGGGGTGGAGAGAGGAGGGTAGGTACTAGCAAGTGGAGCGACGTATAAAGTGGCGCTATTGCTCGTAAAGCCTTTTACGAGCAGCTACATTTTCTCCCCCTACAAGCCCCTTGCTCACCAGCCACCAGCCCTTCGCCAGGCAGCCTCGCTCGGCATTGTTGCCGAGTAGCGTTTTTCTTATTTCTTCATTTCCCAACGCACAACCGGCGGAGCAGGTCGTTTACGACTCGCTTTCTCGATTATTAAAGCCCGCGTACTCCATTCGCGCCGAACCCGACGAACCGGCCGCGCACGTCGAGATGTTTTAGACGAGGCATATACGCCGCGCGAACTCAACGCGCCGTACGGGCGTGCTAAAAAGCCGCTAAACCTTGGGGAGGAGAGCGCGCGCCCACGACCATGTAAAAATTTTAATTTTATAACACACGCGAGATGCTGCGAGTGGTCTTTAGGGCCTGATAAAAAATAGAGCCTGGGGTTTTTTCGCTGGGGCTGCTTGAAAAGGTCGGTACACAGAGGCTGGGGTATAAATTTTACAAAACGCGTAAAAAAGCGAGCTTGGCCAACGAAATTATCGGCTTGGGTATTGAGAAAGGCGAATGAGAAGGGGAGGATGGAAAGATATAGCGAGAGAGCATAGCGGATGTATACCGGCGGAGGGTATAGTGGGGGTTGCTACAGCGCGGCCTAATGAGCAAATGGGAATCCGATAGCGCGCACAAAGTGTCAAATTGCATTTGCGCAGGGCCGGTTAGACGCCAAAAATTGGCCCGGCCAACCGGTTGATCGACTCCCTCTCCCTCTCTCTCTCTCTAGCTGGTCAAATGAGGGCCGGGACTATAACGGTGGGTGGATAAGGGGGGGAGCATGGGTTAGACTGCTCTCTCGATGCCGCGTCGACGAACGCGAGCGACGGAACGGATGGGAGAACGGGGACGATGCGGGCGCAATTTTGCCGCGGTGGCAAGCTCACCTTCCCTCTGGCCCGCTGGCGCGCCTCCGGCAAGTCGATCGTGCGGTTTAATTTATTAGAGGGATCGATGGACCGTGACTAATCGATACTAGACGCTCGCCGACCGCGCCGGATCGCCCGATTTTCGCCAACTCCCCCCTGACACTCCCGCACCTCGCCTGCATCTTCCACCGCCTCTCCCCACCGTCCAGCTCTACTCGTTGGGATTTCCCGAGCGTTGGTGTTTCGGGTTACTTTCGGACCGACTTGCAGGCCCTCGTCGTACACTACGCCTGACAAAAGCGCGATATTGTTCATTTGGCTTCTTTTGAGTACGTTACGCTGTTCAATGTTGCTGGGTCATCGAGTGTTTACCGTAAGTCCGATAAAAAAAGTGCAAGCGCTATATGGTGGGCTTAACAGTATAAGAGGGGTGGGGGAGCAGCGAGAAGAGTGCACGGATGTGTGCTGAATTAATCCGGTCTCGGGGGCGTCACTAATATTCATTTGCAGGCGCAGGAACGCGTCGGCCAGCGAACGAACGCTTTTCCGCAGAGGACGGGGGGAATACAAGCGCTCGGTAAATAACTCAATGCGTTCACAGCTGGGAATCAAAAAAACTCAGGCGACTTTCACTGACTCGTCGTCCCTCTTATAGACGGTGAGCGGGTGTCGTGTCACAGAAAACCAAGCTCGTAATAATGGAAATAATGACTCAAAATTTGGTGGTCAACAATGTTTTCGAATTTAACAAAAACTTTGGACATTAGAAAAAAAGGGCTAGAGTCGATCGACTTTGAATAAAAACACTGGCAGTCAACAGGCAGTTCGAAAAAAGCACCTACTTCTGCAATTGCTTTTTCAAAGATATAACAATTTTTTTCTTCATTAATTTGCAGCTGGAGCTTTTGTAGACGAGACTCGGCCGATACGGCGTCGTGGGAAAAGCCGAGAGCACACAAAGGATTGTCATCTCGGCGGACAGGAGGAGTACGTATGGGTCAGGACGTTCGCCGAGCGTATCCGTCGAGCTCTCGCAAGCCCGAGAGAGAGAAAGCGGAGAACTATCTGGCTACCGCAAACGCTCAGTACTCGGCGCTGATTTTATTGACTTTTCATTCGACTAATTAAGGCAAAAGTCCAGGCCCGAGGTTCGACTTCGTTTGAGGCCCCCGATGCATATACGTTTTCCGCTGTGTCAACAGAAGGACGGCCGTTTAATTAGTTTGACGTGGTCCTATATGACGGCAGTGGGGCGTAGCTTTTGTTTGCCGAAGCGGCGGAGGTCCCTCCTCCTCTTCCTCCTTTTTTTTTTGCTCTCGTCAATTTGCCACGCTTGCCAGGCGTCGAGTGGAAAAATTATCGATGAGAAGAGTCCGCCCGCGTAAGAGGATTACCCCGTTTAAAGCCTATGATTTACGCAAACTTTAGCAATTGCGATTTCATGGATTTTCGCGATTTTTCGCTTTTTTCCATTTCTACTCCTCGTTAATTTAATACAGCAATAATAATAGCGATTAATTAAACAGTCG
Organism: Anagyrus pseudococci; assembly: GCA_030522585.1. NCBI lineage: Eukaryota > Metazoa > Arthropoda > Insecta > Hymenoptera > Encyrtidae > Anagyrus > Anagyrus pseudococci. Next base: position 83,851 of record JAPYYQ010000032.1, on the reverse strand, counting down.
AAGAGCGAAAAAACAAAATGGAAAAGTTGCAAGATAAATTATTCTCGTCGGAAAAGGCTAATGAACGGCGGTCTTTAATTTTCGCGAACGGGCACTTTAAAGGAGGTAAAAAAAAAAATAATAAGGAAAAATTTTATGTTGCACTCGGAGGGCAATTTAATTAGTCATTACGATACTTCAAAGATTTAACAAGATACAATTAATTTTTGCTCATCAAAGTACGCATACTTCATTTTGAATCTGCAAACTGCCCCCAGCTTGTCAAACACAAGCTTCTCCGTCACTGATTACACCGCCTACTGGCAGCAGCGTTATAAAATACTGATAAATTTTAAAATCCCACGAAATTTTTCAATCGTACATTATGGTGATCGTTTTTAATCGACGTATTATAATTTTTAATTATTAAGTTCGTGCCTTTTATGAGAAAAATAAAAAAAATTAAAAAAAAAGAAATAACAAATGTAAGATTAAAAGCAGTGAAAGTACAAGTTGATAATGATGTTTTTATTCGATGAAAAACCAGTCCAACGCAACACACATATGTATACATTTATAAAGCGAGAGAGAAAAAAAGGGTACAAGGACGTCAGTGCAAGTTGAAGAGGGAGGGTATTGAATTTGCAACATTCAATCATCTGACACTTGACATTCGCCCCCGACAATGGAAAGCAATCGAAATCGACTCGAAATCGCTCGAAACAAATACTCGGGGAACGCTCGGAGTGCCGGTTAGACTACCTCTCGCTTGGCAATTGCAATTCAATACCGTGTTAACACGAACAGCCCAGGAACTCGCGATCGGCTAGCGAGAAAGGATGAGGCGAGGGGGGGGGGGTGGAGAGAGAGGGGTAGGATAAAGCAAGTGCATATAGCTCAAAATCGCTGTAGTACAAGTTGAATGGGACCGCCAGTCAAAACGCGAGAATCCGAGAAGGGACGCGCGAGTTTGGCGCTTTGGGCGTGAAACTAGCAGAGTCTCCAATCAAAAATTCGCGTTTGCATGTCAAAGGAGCATCTCATACATTGCCATACCTGTCCTACTTCTCTCGAAGGTCCCGGATGGGGCTTCTGCTGCGGGAGCAAGCGAAGGGAAAACTCATTTCGCCTCGACGAGCGACGTCCTTTGCTGCTATAGCTGCAGCGAAGGGACGGCTCGGGAGAACAGAAGCTTAGAGAGCAAGCCGAGTAGTCTCTCCCTGGAGGGAGACACATCCTAGATTCTCGCGCGCAGCCATATGTATACACACGCAAATACGAGATGCGATTAAAAAAAGCTTAACCAAGTTTACTTTCAAAGAGCCGCACAGCTCGACGATTCTGTCGTAGCGAGTCCGAATTGAAATCGATTCCAGGCCGACGGTTGCAATTTCCCCGAGAGCCCGCGTCTTCGTCAAATCTCGGCGCTTTGCCCGGCGCTCCGCCGCTCATCAAGCAACGCTCTCGCGCGAAGATGAGTCAAATGACGGAAGCGGCAGCCGAGTCCTTTTTCACGCCCGGACAAGCACACGGCTCTCTCTTGCGCGAGCCAACTTTCCCTTCGTTCCAAACGAGAGAAAGATATAGTCTTGGCGAAAAGTTTCCGAGCCGCGCGCCAGCGCCAAGATCCGCGCTGCGATAAGGACAAAAGTTGCAGTGGTGCAGAGAGAGAGGGAGGGAGAGAGCCCGTAATCAAGCTGAGAAGCTCGCCCAGCCGGAAGAAGCCCTGGACTCAAAGAGCTGCCTTACCACTCTCCCTGCTGGCCTCGCGTCTTCTTACCTACGTATAGGCTCTAAGCTGCATCGAACGAAGCCTTTCATTAGGACCAATTCGAGTTTTCATATTCTTCGGAAAATATTCATTCAAGGACTTTTTTTTACGTATACTTGAATGTATTGAGTTGTGTAAGTACTTTTACTTTAAATATATTCCCAACACCAACTATAAATATTAGCGAGTCTATTTTATATAATTGTGAATGAACAAGTAAATGTTATAATGAGCTGAATTAATTCAAGAGTGAAACTAATTATTATGTTAAGCGTTTGCTATTGTATTATAACTTAGTGTCATTTAAATGTTATATTTATTCAAAAATGCACATAAATGATATAAATTGTTTTAATAATTTTTTTTAAATATACATACCTGCAATAGGTCTCCGGGACTAGTTTTCGACTCCTCGCCTTAAGCACGTAATGTGTTGCACGCGGAGTCACACTGCAGCAAGCCTTTGTTTCGACGTCCGGTTGAGTTTAGCTGACACGTGGGAGTTCACGTCGTCGTCGTTAGGAACTTCGCATTTTCGCTGCTTAACGGACTTTGCACATGACGTGTCATCTTATTTTCGCCTACCATTGGAGATAGCGCCAAGGCAGCAGCTTGCGTAGAGAGCATCCTCGACGACCTGTAAGTTTCTCCCGATTAGTTACAAATGTTCGGTTTATCTCAGGCGTAAAATTAAATTTATTTAAATTAAACGACGTTTTCTTTCTGCGACGAAACGCTAAACGGACGTGGGTTATTAACAATTTGTTAGTCAAACTTATTAAAAAGTTGAAGAATTATGAAATATTAATATAATCTAAAAATACGGAAATGCCATGCGTTTAAGGTAAAAGGGTCGGAAGTACTTAAACTTTTCTTGTTATTTTCAAGTATTTTGAGAGAAAGAGGAGAGGGCAGAAGGCAGAGAAAAAACGAGGGCAAATTAGGTTTTTAAAAGTTTTTCGAATGCCCCGGTGTAAAAATAACCACATCCCACATTATCTACACGTAAGGTTTAAAAAAAAAAAGAGAAAAAAACCGAAACTTTCGCAAGTTTGCCTGTGCGCGCTGTAAAAGCCGTAAAAAGTTTAAGCTGGCGCTTCGTGTACACTTGCCGGTTATTCCAGATATTCGAGTGTGCCGTTACACGTACACTTCACTCGTCCTACATTACTCACTTGAACTTTCCTACCAAGAATAATGTCTATTTTATAGCTGTATTAATAAACCAGCCTTGTTAAAGCCAGACTTTAATCAGCCAGCCAATTTTTACGCGGAAAATCACTAAGCCATTTGTAATTTTGTAAAAAAAAAAAAAACAAAATTTGCCAAGCAAGAAAAAACACAATCGAAGTGTTTCGAGTACGGATCGAAACTCGACGACCATTACTTTTTTCGTTATTACGCAAAAAAAAAAAGAAATGCACGCTCGTACATCTCGATTTTTCAGCGCGCTCAACTCGTCGTCGAATTTTCCGAGCACATTTATTAGAGCGTACAAAGTCGAACGTCAATCCCTCTCCCCCTGCCGAGTCCTCAACTTCCCCCGTTTTCGTACTTCACCTCGACGCAGACAAATCCACATACGCTACAGGTGCGCCCGACGACGCGACATAACATCTAGCGTCGCTATAAAGAAAGAAAAAAAAGCAAGGCAAAAGGGAAAGAAAAAAAAAAGAGACGAGAGGCAAGAGTGCGAAAATAGGAACTCCAACGACGCTTTAATCCACCTTTCAGACGCGTCGTTTGCGCTACTCGCTTTCCCGATTAATTTCCATCGATCAAACTAATGATTTTGGACTCGCCTCGTGAGAGAGACTTGGCCTCCGCTCGGCCAAGATATCGTAGACGCGGTAGTGATGTCAGGCCTACATTCGCCAGGTAAGATTTACGAGAGTCTCAGGAGCGCGGCTGTGTATGTGTTTCACAGTTATACAGGGCCGTCTTCCTCGAAGGACGCACTGGCGGAAGAGGATCGAACTTTCAAGCTTGAGAAGAGCGAGTTATTGGATTTTAAAAGTGGATGTATCTATCGGGACACTTTTAAAGGACGATATTTTGAGATATGTCTTTACGAGGTGGAAACACGTTCGCATAACAGAAACTTTTTTTTTTATAAATTATAAGTAAAATTGAAAATTGAATATTTGATTTCGAGAGTAAGAGAGGAAAAAAGGAAATGTCAAGGATCGGAAGTGGAGGTTTAAAAAAAAGCAAACAAACAAAACGGCGAGTCATAGCAGTCAAACGGCCGGCACTCGTGTTGCTTGGCCAGCTGAACTTTGCGAATAAATAACCATAACTGCCGCGTCCAAGAAAACAACGATAAAAGCAACAAGGAAGAGAACAAAAATAAAAAGAAAGTACGGCAAAAAAAACGAAAGAAAGGGAAGAAAAGAAGAGCAGTGGAAACCGCGAAGAAAAAAAGTAAAAGCGTCGGTGACGGTGGCGAAGGTAGTAGTGGTAGTGGTGGCGGTGGCAGAAGAAGAAGAAGAAGAGAAACAAATCACGCGACACGCGCAGAGTAGCAGCAGGAGCAGTAGTAACAATAAGAGGAGCACCAGTAGCGTGCTGGCGTACAGTCCATGGTGCAGGCTATAAAAGCTCTCGACTGCCTGTGTATAAGGGTATAGACGCGCTCGGAAAAGAGGGAGGCTCGCTGTATCCAGACACGTACAGCTACATCTCTGTTCAGGGCCATCGCGGGCGGCTCTGGCGGTATAAATCATCGCTGCCGATGGCTCCTGCGCGACGCCAACTGCTCTCTCTTCTATCTTTGTGTCTCCGGTTTTCGCGCCACACGCACGAGTGCCACACACACCACTTCCATCTCCACTCACATACACGACACACGTATACATACTGTGTTTTCACAGCAGCAGCAGCAGCGGCAACAGCGAAATCAAATTAAATATCTCGGCGTTTCGCGAGCTCGCATTTCATCGCAGGTGACGGGGGACTTGGCCGACCGCCAGCGCGCGTGTCCTCACGCGTCGGATTCGACGCTGGCCGCAGTCCCTCTCTTCTCCTCCACCCCAACTCCAAAAGGATTACGGAGTTATTCCCGGTCGAACGTAAATCCCCCTCCCCTCCTCTCTCCATCTCTCACCTCAGCTTGGACTTCCACCGACTCTTCCTCTGGAGATTAACGCGCGCCTGCGATTTAGTTCCTGTCCTCTTCGTCCTTCCGCCACCCTCCCTCCCTCTCTCTCTTTCTCTAACTTTCACCTTCGTAGAATCTAACTAACACCCGGCCAACAGCTGACTAACTTTGCGAATTCAGGCTTCTTTATCGCATGTTGCAAGCTCCTTGGTAAAGCTGAATGAAAAATAGTCGGGATACGTGTCGGTATATATATATATATATATATATATGAAGGATTTAAAACCGATGTGGTTGAAAAAACGAAGGTAAATCGCTTTTGGCAGGCGAATCGTTAAAAAATGCAAATGCGAACAATCAATTTGGGCCTTTTGTTAAAGGAACGTGCCGTCGATTTCCCGCTAATTTTCAAAACACGGCCAAAGATAAACCAACAGTGGGATGGGCGATGTATAGGCATAAAAGGTAAGCGTTCAAAGCGTGTATAGCAGCGCCCACGCGAAAGCAAACAGAAGCGAGCCGATGAAAAATAATGAAAAAAAAGAGAGAGAGAGAGAGCTTCCTAAAACGGAGCTGCTATGCGCGAACGGTGTGTTTGCTAACAAGCTGCTCTCGTTTTTTCTCTCTTTCTTCGACGAAAAAAAATAACAACTGTCTTTTTTCTCTGCCCCGCCAAGTCGGCCGAGAGTTAATTCGCCTCGTAAATTTCGCGAAAATAAACGTTATTTTTTACGGGAGCTTTTTGAGCACCTATAAGTGATTACCGGGCGCTCTCGAGCCCAGGAGTATACAAATTGGGCTGAATTATTTGCAGGCACGTGGAGCTGTCGCTGCTCTGTGAGAGTCATCCGAATGGGAAACATACACAATTACACGAAATTCCACGCTGAAAATTAATAAATTTCATTTAATCGACCCTAAGATTTTCCGACTGAGAGTTAATCATTCATTGAAAGATGTAATCAGCTTAACAACCGGCTGCTTCCGCTCGTGCCAGAGTAAATTTCGAATCATCAGTCGAGCCGATTACATCCATCCGGACGTATACAAAATTGAATGAGCGTCTCTTGAAATCCAGCTGATTATCAACAGCTGAGATTCTTATAGAATTTTTAATCAGGTCAGGCTAATTAAGTCTCACCAGGCGCATATTCAAGAATATTTTTCATTTTGCCCAGCTGGCGAAATTAGATCGCCGCTCGAGCAATAAAGCCTGACCTCTTCTCCCCCTGCACCGATCATCAACTTACATCTCTCTTTCTACTTGAAAAAAAAATAAAAAAAACTTTTGCAACATCCGACCTGAATCGCTTTTCTCGCTTTATTGGCCAATAGACAGGATTGCACGAAAGCAAACGAATACCTGCGAGAGAGAGAGAGAGAGAGAGAGAGAGAGAGAGAGAGAGAGAGTCGGAAAGTGCCGAGCGTGCGTCATATGGACGCGAGTGTTGTAAGGGTGCGCGTATATATATACGAGCAAAGGGATTAATCGAATCAGCAGCCGCCGACGTAGCTCTCCTGCAGCTACCCTCGTACAACACAGAGCCACACCGCAAAAGCGCCAGACAGAGATAGAGATGGGTATGAGGAGGTTGAGGGGGTGGAAAGAGAAGGGGTAGTAGACGACAGAATCGCATTCGCGACGAGTTTGCAGTCCGACGGCCCGCAAATATCGCTTTAGCATTCCGAGCGCGCGGGCCCTTTATTCAAATCGGCGCCCCGTCGCTAGTGCTGCAGCAACCGGCCGCGAATTCGCGCGCCCGATTACGCTGGCCGTGCGCACACAATAGTACACCCATAGCGTGTAGAGAGCACGTCCACCTCCCTCTCTCCCTCTCTCTCATTCTTCCGTAGCTCCGGATAACTTTACGGATCGTCGGAACTAGTGCGCGTAGCCGTGCTCTCAACTTTACGACTTCCTCCCTCTATCTTTCCTCCAACCTACTCGTCTTAAACATTTTTTCTCACTTTTTGCAACCATTCTAGAAACTGATAAGTACCTCGCCATTAGGCTTTATTTTTATAGGGTAAGTCGGGGGAATACGCAACCTTGGGTAATATACCACTTGTTCGAATTTCTTATTATACAATATTGTTGACGCCTGTAACTCAGTCAATTTATAAATTAGTGTGAATCTAATCAAACAAGACTCAAAAACAGGCAGTGGATACGAACGCAAATGAATGAAAAACAAAAATTTTAAACTACCAAAAAAGTTAGCGTATTTTTCAATTCTTTTTTATTTATTTATTTTTTAATAGAATTTTTTATCGAAAAAGTAAACTCCTACGTATAAATAGTCTTCATCAAGACAAGTAATTTCATAATTTTTAGAAATTAAAAAACGTCATGCTTTATTGAATACGACATTTATCTTTATTATAAGAAGCATTGGGGTAAAATTCCAGTCATCAAATATATAATTATAGATTTGAACACGTAAAAGCAAAAATATAGTTGAAATAAGATGTTGTCCCAAGGAAGACATTCCATTTTGAAAATTTTAACTATGGCATATTCCCCCGACTTATCCTATTATTTATTTTCTCTCGATGTCAATATAAAATTAATAAGAACAATATACAACAACGTTCGCGAATTGAATATTTATATGAAATAAAAATGTATAGCTCAGAGAGATAGTTAGAGACAGATATAATTAAGTAAACAGTGTAATGCCATTATGGCCGTTAATGTCAGCTGGTGATTCTTTGACTCATCGAGCGTGAATCACATGTGCATATACATAGAAAGCAATAACGAACGACAAGAGCAACGATCCAAGCTGCGCGACATTCTGGACTTTATACACATACAAACAGCAGAAGCCCTTGTGTGAGCTGCCCGCTGGAGGCTAATAAGGGATAGGGTTATTGAAATGATTTGTTTGAAGACGATGAATAAGTATGAGCCCTGATTCCGATTATTCGCCGCCCTGTGTAGGGCGCATTATTTACCAAGGCAAGCATACACGCCCTTTTATCTAGTCAACGACGATTATAAATTTTCTTACAATGTTAGAATATTAATGGAGGGGCCAATAGCGAGGAGAAAAGGGTCAGGAGAGAAGAGAATTGGACAATTAACGCGCTGCACGAAATTAATTTAAAGTTTAGATTGCCTCTCTCTCTCTCTTTCTCGCGCGCGTTTAAATCGGACCGAATTCATGGGCAATTACACCCGGTTACCGATCGACGAAATCCTCAAAAACGATAAATCCTCGCCCGGAACATTTAGGCCGCCCAAAGCCCGCTCTCTCGTGCTCAATGCCTCTCCCTATTGTCGGAAAACAAAAAAAAATCGAAAAAGTTAGTTTCAATTTGCCGCGTTTACACGACAGTAAACAACGGAACAATTGCGCTTTACTCGGCGGATAAATATAAAAGCAAGCGATATCGCGCAAACAGGGCGCATAAAACACGAGAGGGAGAGGGAGAGCGCGAAAACACGCTTAAATCGGCGATTTTACGAACGTCCCTAATATAACGCCAGCGTCAATGAGCAGACGGTTTTGTCGGGCTGAGAAAAACGCCCGGGAGTCTGGTAACTAGATTAGAGTCGGCGGAGCTGTTTTCAGCCGCGCGTATATAGTATCCCCGACGAGGTGTACGAGCGAAAACAGCCCAGTTCGAAAGATTTGCATGGGAGCGACCGTAGACTATGCCGGCAGCTCACCCGGAAGTCGGGGTCAGGTCGGGATTTTATCTAACAGCGGTTACAAACGGCCCCTCGACTGCTTTCTCTCTCTCCTGGCGTTAAGCGTTATTTTTCGAATTTCTCCGGCGCTTCGAAACGAATGGCCGACTCCGGAAAGTTTTCGAATAAAGATTCGAATCTCCGATGCTTTTCTATTACCGCCGCGGGCGTAGTAGACGGTTCGCTTGAAAAACACCGTCCCTCCTCTCCCCCACTGAAAATTCAACTAAAGAGCGGTTAAGCCAGTCAGCTGATGAAATGTGTACAACTAGTCTAAGGCTCAGACTCTGAGCACAGAACTACAAGAATATCAAAAAAGAAAAATGAAATATTTGACCGAGGGAAAGGGGTGGGGGAATGAATAAGCGAGGCCTTCGTAAAGCACGTTTGTAAAGGCGTGTCGCGCGAGCCGTTTCTCTCTTAATTGGACCCGGGGAAAATCGTGGCGCGCAACGTATACGAGCACACGACAGATGCGCCTCGTCGTTGGGATTATGACGAACCGGTCGCGCGCGCACAATGTCGCGCACACGTGGTAGCTTTGACGCGAGCTGCATAAAGCAGCCAAGCCCCTTACCCCGTGCTCATTCCTTTCTCGCGCCACCAGTGGCTTCATCATTCCACGAATATGTACAGCGCTAGAGTGAAACGTCTCTGATTCATTAGACAGCCCTTTTTTCTAACGCGCGAGCGCGTGTAATAAACGAGCAGCCGATTTCTCGCGAAAGACGGGGGGTCTAGGATCGAGTTAATTGCCCTCTAGTGCGCGATTAATTGCGAAATTACGAAGGAGCAGTAGTAGCCCAAACGAGCGCCAAGTTGGATAGTAAAAAAAGAAGGACAAGGAGAGCCAGGGAAATAAGCCGAGGGGAACGACACGGCTGTATACAATTAGCTACTGTAGAGCGGACTAAGTGCTTGTAGTGGAGATAGTATTGGAGAAGTCGCGTAGAGTCGCCGGCTCCTCCGACAGATCCACCTGCTCCTCGCTCAACCTACTTATCCGAGCGCGCGCTTTGCTCATTCCATTGCCTCTCGGAATTCATTCAAGCTTCGGACTTGGAACGCGTCGAACGGAGTCTGGCGCTCTTGGATCCCGTCTCCTTTTCCAGGGCCGTCATAATTCCAACGCGAGAAACTTAATTGGATTCTCGCGTCGTCGGACGAAGCAGCTAGGAATAGCTCTCGAGTAAGAGGAACAAGAAGCTGAACCAAGAGCCCCGTCAGTCTTCCAACATCGGCGAACGTAAACACGAGGAAGAAATGGAAGGGGAGGATATGCTGTGAGCTGTGTAAGTGCATACAGAGACTGTACGTCTCGGGGGGGGGGGGGGGGGGGGCGGGGGGGGGGGGGCGCGGGGGGGGGGGGGGGGGGGGGGGGGGGGGGGGGGGGAGTCAGGTGTGCGCGTACAGGAGCGAACGAATTGCCGCGTGCGCGCCGCCGGCCGGCATGTGCGGATGACACACTTACTTACCGCGAAAATAGCGCCGGACTATTTTCGTAGGAGACACCGCGGAGTAGACGACGGCGCGCCCGTAATAAACGCGCCAGAGGCATTGCAAGGCACCCCTCGCTGATAATGCCCCCGACTCGCTCTCTCCCTTTCTCGTTTGCTCTTTTTGTTTTCGCCTACTTGTCACACGGGGATGCTCCATTAATCAAGACCCGGAATTTATATATACGTACGACAATTAGCCGAGCAATGCACTACATTGGCGAGTCGTGAGGAAAAATTATGCCGGGCCGGTGACATTGTCAAAATCGTAAATTCAAACAGGTCAACCACTCAAGAGTTTGTAGAATGAGTTCTCGGAAAATTCAGGCGCGCTTTATTAGCTTTCAGCGCGGCTGCCCGAGTGCGCGAATGAAATGCTCAAAGGGCGGAGAGCGAACTGATTTGACGAGTTTTTGGAAACAAAATTTCAATTGTCAAAGAGAAAATTTAATTTCAGGCTCTCGTCTGTTACTGTAGTGTAGACATTTTCATATATCTTTATGTTTCGTTTAATTAAATAAAATTTCAGATTGATATTGGAAAATTATTTGTGATATTGAAAAATCTGTGCAATAAAAGTATTTATCGATTAAACAATCGTGAGGGATAAAACTATCAACATTCAATTAGCACGTAATTTAATTTTGCAACTATAATAATTAAATTTATATACATTTTTTCAAACCATCCTTTTAATAATAATAAAAAAACTCAAGTTCGATCAGCACGATATAAAAAAAAATATGCGATACCGGATTCGGCTCATGAAAGGTAAGGGTCAGCCGAAGCTTTATCAAAAATACATCAATTTAGGCAACGTCAGGAGCTTTGGAAACGAGCAGCGGCGCGAGATTTGCATAATACCACGTCAAAGCAAAACTGCCGCGTATATAAAATCGACATCGCTTTCAGCATCAAGCTCTGCGACAGCGCGCCGCGCTCCTTTTTCCAACAAGCCCCAGCCGACAAGCTCAAACGCTTTGGCACACAGACTCGTTAAAATCCCAATAGTACCTTGCGTTGTCAACTTTCCATTAAATGCCGTGCGATGCATGCGGTCTGGAAGCCGTTTGACGTTTTCAAAGTTTCAAACGTTTCGTAAAAGCCCGATGATTATTTCGATTCAACCGGCCGACAGCTGCAAAGTCTAGCTATAGCAGAATATGCACAATATATCCCTATACGGACATATTCTAAGTGTTCAATCTTGGCCCTTTAATTATTGAACTAATTGAGGTGGCGTGGGAGAGAATGAGAGCGGGTGATAAACCGAATTTGTGCTCATGCTACTTCTTTCTACTCTTTTTTTTTCTAGCGGTAGCTCGTAATGAAAAAATAAAAGCTCGTTCTTGCGGCTTCTTGAAGCAGCCAGTGTAGAGTTGGTTACCTTCATTATTTTTCATGTCGCGATTAACTTTTAATTAGATATCAAAAATTACATAACGACCGCCTTCCCTAATAGTCTTTGGCTCTTCCCTGCTACCCGCCTCTACTCTCCTCCTTCCCGTACTAGAGTGAAAAAACGTACAATAAATACACATTTACTACAGCGCGAGACTACAATACCTTCTTAACCTCGGTGTTGAACATTTTTTATTATTAAACCGTCGTCTTTCTTTTCTATATACCTTAAAGTTAAGCACTTTCTAACAAGTAAATTTCTTTGTCATATTTTTAAGACACGCAAATGATACAAAACACTTTACAAAAAAACATACACGACACTGAAAAAGCAGAAACAAAACAAATGTAAGTCTTTGTAAAAAAAAAATAAAATAAAACAACCCTTGAACACTGAAGTTCACTATTCTAATAAGTATAGGGAAAATAGAGAAAGAGTATCTAGACAAAGTAAGAGGGGAGGACGATCGCGCGCGTGTGCGTGAGGGCGAGAGGGGGCTGGCGTGCAGAGATTCGGAATTAAGCGACGTCGTCGGCGGCCGGCCGGCTCGTTTATAACGTCGGGCGAATTAATAAATTGATAGCGCAGCTGGCATTTTGGCAAGGAAGCTCCATTAGACGCGGCATTTGCCGGGGGGCTTGCGCAATGGGCCCCGACGTCAGCGTAATTACGGCTAAGCACGCGCGAGCCTGCGAACGACGGCGCGTCGCCTACTCACTCTCTCTCTCTCTCTCCCTCTGCCGGGGCCATCGACGAGAGAGGGACGTGGCCCACTGCCCCCAACGAGATCTCTAGACTGCGACGGCCAGCACGCTCGAGTAACAATCTCCATCTCTCTCTGTACGTGTATGCACACTTCACGGGGATGCAGCTAGTGTATTCGCGACGACTAGACACAGCTTCCGACCCCTCGATTCGGTCATCCGCGAGACACTGTACGACTTCTCATTTTATTCCTGATTCTGTTACATTATACGAGAAAACGCGCGAGCTGAATTCTTATCACTTCATTTACACGGCAGACGCGACATTGATATAACTGTAAAGTGTATAGCGCGGAATTCACGAGCTTAAGAAAAGCTCGGGTAGTAGTCCGGCTTGTCTGGCGCATCTGCATGCAGGTATGCCGTCATCGCGGGGGGTACTAAAATGCCAGTAACTCGAAGAATTTCAAAACAAGCTGGACTCGTCCTCCTTTCGCTCTCGTCGCTGTACAGTGAATAAAAGTGTATATATAAGCCAGAGAGCAAGAGAGAGAGAGAGAGAGAGAGAGGGGGGGGGTTGGGGGCATGGGGATGGGATTCGGACGAAAATTCAGCATCCGACTATTCCTCTCGCGTTTGCCTCTATATATTTGCGCTCCTTGGGACAACTCCAAGTCTATACGGGAATCCGACGCCACGTCGCTCGTTGAGCGCGCACCAAAGGCTACGTGGCTGGGGCGAGTCCGAGCAGATTCGTACAGGTAAGGAAGGGGGGGAGGGGGTGGAGAGGCGAATTTCATCTGCAGCTACGACTCTTTTATTTTTTTTTGTGCTGACATTTATGAGGTTTTACCAAACCAAGTAAACCGTGAAAAGAATAAGACGAGTAAAAAGACCTAATCGTACAGCAAGTAAATTCAAAGTTCCGTGGTTCATGCTAAGCTAAAAACATTTGGTTAATAAAATCCACGACAACGTACGCGGGAAAAAGAACGTCCTCGACTTGTAACGCTTCTGGTCTAGGCCTAAAATACACAAAAGCAACTAACAAGTTCGCAAACGCGACAAAGGAAGAGAACTGACAAGACTGCAGTACCGACTGCCAAAAACCGCGAGCATTACAGCGCCGTAGAGGAGAAAAAGATAGAGAGAGAGAAGGTCACGAGCTCAATTTTATGGGAAAAAGAACGTAATAATCGGACTGAAGTTGCTATCCTGATGTTTACAGGATGACCCTAATGTACTACGTGAAGCTGATATATTCTACGGGGAGGAGAGGGGGGCAAGTTATAATAAAAGAAAAAATTAATCAAAAAAATATTTTTATGGTTAAGTTCTTAAAATTAAAATAAAATGTAAAAAAATTTTATTAATGCATTTATTTTTGTTGAATAGGAAGGAAAAAACGACAAATAAACGAAACTATAACAAAACATTTAATTAAAATTTCCCGATGTCGTTATTTTCATAAAAAGGTTAAGTTCACTTATAAAATATTCAACGAACACGTCATTAAAATTTTACGCACAATTGTCAGGGTAACTTAATTTAAAAAATAAAACAAAACCAAATAAAGGAGGATTGGAGAAAATAGAACGCAAAAACTGCATTGTTTTGATTTCGGAGGTGCTCCGAGCTCCGACGCTCCGAATCAGGTAAAGAATTCGGGGAAAAAAGGTTTCCTAGAACTGGCTGCCTCGGCGCAAGCCCCGGCGTCAACAAAATTCACCCTTGAGCGCCCCCTTTTACCGTTCCTTCCCCGCAACGTTGTCAAACGATTATTCTGTACAAGATATTAGGCATTATAATTTATGCTCAAAATAATTCCAAAATGTATTCATAAATTACAATAAAGTAAAAAAACTTTCAAATTTTAAAAAAATAAAATTAATCACCTGCGGTGTATCTGCGTATTGACCAGACAAAGCAAACGCGCGCGCGAACACAAGGATCTTAGGTCAAATTTTATAAACTGCCTGAATAATTACATAAATATAACATTTGGTTAAACATAATCCTCGAAATATCCTCAAATTTGCTAATTTCGGATCATTTGAGCGCGCTTCTATACCGGCCTCTCCGAATCGACTCGTGAACGTGCACGAGTAACGGCCATTATCAAAAGCAACAATGACTTACCCAAATCGTGCAATGGTCGTGTATACTTCTTAATTCACTCCGCAGCAGGCAGCAAATTAACTCATCGCTCCATCAGAATAACCCCAATAACTGCAGGTGGTTATAACTGTCCGACGCACACAACCTCACAATCCGCGCACACCCGAATCCTTTCCGTAATCATTTCCATAATACAAACGCGCGAACTTGCGGAAAAAGATACTTCTTTTTTTGGCCTGGCTACAATGCAGCCTTTGCCATCACCCGGTATCTGGAAAAAGATACATCGTCCGAGGAACGCGATGATAAACCGTGCGGCTTCACTCGGCGCGTCGAAGCCGCGAAAAACGCGAACAACCGTGTGCGATAATGTCAACCAACAGCGGCCCGAAATTCGGAGTAACGGCCGCGTTCGTTTCTAGCGCGCTCTCTCCTTACCTCGCGCGCAGTCCTCTGTCCTCTCGCGCGGCGCGACTGATTCTGCGCGCTGAGCTTTCTATATTCAACTCCTACCGATTTAACTAGCTACCCCTTTCGATGCGCTAAACGTCTCGCTCGCTCCCGTTGGCTCGGATCTATCGATCTTCCTTGCTCCTTCCCCCTTGCGCTTCGCCAATTCAAAGTTAACGGCCTCGCCGTTCTCCCCTTTGAATGTAAGACGCGCTTTTCTATTGGCCGGTGACTAATTAATTGCTAATTATCATTTCATATGAAAATTTATAGAGATATTGGTTTCATAATTAAGGCTTTAACAAAATACAAATGTAAAAATATTAATCTAATATACTAATATTAATAATAATATTAAAATATTAAGTTTTTCACAATAGTATATGAATAAAATACGTGATTGGCACAAGATGCACAAAAATCCAACGATAGAAATATCCACACAATAGAAAATATTGAAGAAATGAATAAAATTGTTGATTTTCAGCTATCGCCAAAATATCTATATCACTACTTACCTCCACAGCTTCACTCGCGCAATTTGTTTCGAGAGAACATGAGATCATCTCTCAACTTTCTTCGTTGCGCAAAAATGCCCGTAAAAATAAACCGCCGATAAAGTTTTTCTCTTTTCCATCGCGCGTCACGTTATCGTCGCTTTAATTAAATCCGCCTTATCGTTCGTTATCGCCTGGGTGGCTGCGCCTCCTCGTCACCAGGCAGAGGAGAAAGAATCACGCGAGAGAGAGTCGCCCGAACTTCCCGCGCTTCGGCGAACCGCCGCGGCGGGGGGAGAGGCAGGCGCGCGAGTTCGGCGAAACGTCGGGGGGAGGCGTGGCGGGCGCGCGCAGCCGCGGAAATGGCGTCCCTCTCGCAGTCCGACATGGCTGAGGCGAGCCAACGTAAACACAGTGGAGGCAACGACGACTCGTATATGGGTAAGTCTTTATCGCTTCCCGAGTGCTATTTCCCGTCGAGCCTGGCCCAACTCCCGAAGCCTCGGCTCCTCGCCGAGCTCGCTTCCCGGTGCGTCCTTCCAAAGACAAAGCGAATGCTCGCGTGCTGGCTCCACCAGCTTGCGCGCGGCACGTCGCGGATTTGTGTTTTTTTTTCTCCGTTCCCCAGGCCCATCGCGACCGGGCCTCCCAACGCAGATACGCCTCCGAGATCGCGGCATCTCTTTGTACCCCGGGGCTAGCTCGGTAAGGTGGTCGTCAAGCCTCCGCGAATGCGAGAGATAATATTGCAGCGAGCCTGACAAGGCCGCGCACAGCCAGAGTCTCGCATTCCGGCCCGGGAAAATGACTACACACTTTCCAGCCTCGGGCGCGCAGCTGTTTTGCCTAAGCTGTCGGCCTTGAACTCGCCACTTTCATTCAATCCAGGGACGTTCGCGCAAATAAGCGGGGCTATCGGGTCGTTTGCCGGGGTGGATTAGAGGGGGATTGCCGCCGCAAGCGGGAGCGCGCGCGAGGTGTCTGCTCCTCGGGCTTTTTTACGTCTCTATATCGCTGCATCCGATCATCTGTGATTTGAGGTTAGAGCGCCCGAGGAACGGGCCCCCAGCGCGACGCCGAGGATTCATCCGACAAAAAATCGAGGTCGCTCTACTCGGAATGTGGGTGTACGGGGAATGGGGGGGGGGGAGGACCCAGACGTCAATCGTTTGCGTGCCTGCGTGGACGTCTATTGCGCGTTTACGTGCAGTAGCTGTCCGCGGGGGGCGGAGGAGGCTGGACCGCGGAGCGCGCCATCTCACCCAGCGGACGACGCGGCGCTGCCTCCTCGCCGAGAGCCCTGTGTGTCATATACATATACTTTGAGATTTCGAATAGCGGAGAGCGGGAAGTCGCAACGATTGAATACGCGCGCGACGCTTGCGTGCGCCTCATGTGTATGCACCGCACGCGCGCAGAGACTCCGTGTGTACAGTAGAGTTGGTGCGCCGTGCGGCCGCCCCCTCCGATCGATGCACACGCGCTCTCCTCGAGGAGAGTAGCCTCGCGCGAGAGTGAGAGAGCGGTTCTTTGTGTTGCTGCGCGTTTAGGCCGGCCTCACTGTCCTCGTCGCGTGTGCGTGCTGTACGAGCGCGCTGGATTGACGAGGAGACTTTTTCTTTGTACTCGACCAAGTGTGGATCTATCGAGGTGCTTATTCTGAGTGTGTAAAGTGCTGTTTTCCTTTTTCATCTCGTCGATTTTGCGACCGGCAGGTTTGTTGACATATACGAGACACGACAAAAAAAAAACGCGAATAAACTACGACATACAGTGCGCTTTATAGCGAGAAACGTAGGTTTTTTTTGCTTGCCTCTGCAAATAATGCACTCTAGTCGGTTCGGGGAAACTTTAATATGCATAAAATCGAAACGCTAATGTAAAATTTTTTCTCTCGAGGAAAAAAAAAATAGCGTGACTCGTGGCTAGTTGACTTTTTGTCGATCCAGCTAACGATTTTAGCGGCTGAAAATTTTCCACCAATGAACATTTCAATTTGCGTATTCGTTCGTATGGGCGGCGTGTGTGGTACTTGTTGAAAACTACACTGTCGAGTGTTGTTGTTCTCGAACCTCTTCCTTGTTTACGTCACGATCATTACGAATTTTTTTTTTCTTTTTATTTTTTCAATTACTATCATTTTATCCTGATAACAAAATGCCTGTTTGTTAGAAAATACGATTCAAAACAGCGAAACATGACAAATCTCATTGTAAGTAGAGAGAGAGAGAGAAAGTATACGGTGGAGAGGGGGGACATTTGAACGTCGCGTTGTTTTTATTTTTCTCAATTGCGTCACTCGACGTCTCGTGTGTTTTAGAAAGCCGTGTACCTAATACCAGTGCGGTCGACGCGCGATTGTAAATAATTACGAGCGTTAGATTTTCCGAAGATAAACGAACATGTCCGTACCGCGTATTATGGATCTCCGTCGCAAGCTCACACTTTAAATAACGTAATATCCAAAAATACCGGCTTCCCACGCGCATAATCAACTCGGGTATGTGCAAATGCCAGCGAGCCGCTTATGTTCATAACAATATTCATTATGCGCATGGATTTGTCTTGCAAGTATACATCTGACTCGGTTGCGATTACAGCTGTTTGCGCGAACCAATATAGCTCTCTGGGCCAACGTCCTTTTGCAAAACTAATTCGCATTGATACTTAAATTGCGGCTTTATCGTCGCTCGTGTGCTTCGGCTCCTCCTCTTCCCCCCCAAGAGTCCGAGTACAATTGTCCGCTCTCGGCCGGCTTAACGATAATAGAGATTAGAATGAAGTCACAATTACACCTGCGACAGTTTAATTATGTAATTCGAGTTTAATGTCGTCGACGACAACGGGCCCGAAGCCATCGGCATAAATTACGTTAGAATACCCCTCGAGCCGGAGGAGGTTTCGCCACCCTCTCTCGCCCCGGACCATTTACCTCTCCCTGTACACCTTCCCCGAGCCCTTTCGTCTCGTCGTCCCCTCCCCCGGCGCTAGAAATCTTATTACTATTTAAAAAACACTTGCGCTATCGCGTTATCCCAGTTTCTCTCAACCCGGCTGCTGGCCCATTAGAGCTACATCAGCGGTCTGTTTAATTTTCGCACGAACGGCGCACAATCTGCGATGGAACAAAGTCGCGATAGAGCCGAGAGAGCAGCTACCGAGAAAGGAAGAGAGAGAGGGGAAAAACGTTGCGCGAATACGCTATCGCCTAATGCCGGCATTAACCTGGTTTTCGAGGAGAACAAAGGCCGATGATTTGTTGCGACCGAGTGGGGAGGAAATGTTATTCGGGCGCAAACGGAGATAAATCCTATGACAAATTGCAATGGTTTATAATACGAGAATCTTTTTTTTATCGATACGATACGCGTAAATGAATTTGAAGCTTCGGTATGCATTTCACTGGGAGATCGCGGTTTTTCCACCGCGTAGGCCGACTTTGACACTATACGTTTCGTTTGAGTTTGGCGCGCTAAGCTTACGCGTGATAAAAGTGCGGTATCCCTGCGGTCAGCTGGGAGCACGTTCGTGGGAACGCATGGCTTTTCTCTCCATACGCGTTTTCGCCCCTGATTGCCCCTGGGCTTTCTGGAAAAAAATGAATTTTCCACGCACGTCCGCGCGAATAGGAAGCTTCTTTTAATGACTTTCCCCGAAATCCCGCATTCTCATTACGGGGAAACAAATGTCTTTTTCCCTTCATTTTGCCCTTCTAATTGGTCGCGGCGTTTTGTAAGAAGTAAATGCACACTGTCGGATAAAACGTTGAGTATCGGCGATTCTAAATTCATTGTTTGTCGCATTAAAAAAAAAATAAATAAAAAGCAAAAGCTCTTGAGAGTCTAACGGGCGGCAATTACGAGACGAGCCAACGGGCTGTTTACACCGTGAAAGCCGTATAAATTGGTCAGTGCTGGACACTAGTAAACTATCTACCACCGGAATAATCCTCCTTACGATTTTGATTGCAGCGGAGCTCGGTCGGGCATAAAAGAAAGCGGTGGAACAGGACGGGGGAGGGCTTTGAAAAAAAAGTAAAATAAAAAGTTTGACGAAGGGGAGCGAGAAGGTCCACCTGAAAAGAATCGTCGGTAAATCGAAGGATTTCACACTGCTCCCGTTTTCTGTCGCGCATATCCCCGTACAGCACAAAAGTGTCCCGGTGCGAAGCTCCCTTAACGATCTTAACTAGCCCGATCGGCTGGCCCCCGGACTATGACTGCGTTCTATACGATATGAAGCTCGTTTTTTCTCCTTTAAATACTAGCTCGGCTCCCCCTTTTATACTCGGATAAGCATATCTGTCAAAAGCACCTCGTTACTCGGGATTTAAATCAAACGCAGCTTTTTAATACCGTTTCACAGGACCGCGTTTTGTTGTCTTTCAACCTGCTTGCGCGTTTGTTTTCACTTCGCTCAAAAGCGTGGTTCTCCCTTCCTCTCCACTTTTCCAATTAATTAGAGCTCCCTTTTCCTCTTTCAAAATCTTCATCGCCACACACTGATCGACACAAGCCCAGAGTACAGCAACACGCGTACACCAATGAACCAAACATATAAGGCAGCAGAAAAAAACAAATACACATTATAACTTGATTACCTGCCACTTAAAGCCAGTTTCGTCTCGTTAAAGAACAAGTACACTCGCAGAAAGAGGGAGAAGAGGGCGACTCACACACACGGGCACGCAAACACTCTCGTAAAAATCTTGAAATAAGTTTCACTGGCATAGAGGCATTACGAAGGAGAGGAATGCCAACAGTGTGCGCTGGGACAGAGTCCGTGCGTATACGCGCCGGGGCGGGCAGAGAGTCGACGAGACTATACGCTCGCGGGCTCGCGCCTAACCTTCTCCTCGCCGCCAACTTTCCGCGAGCGGAGTTTGCCGCAGCGTCGGCGCCGCGTATTTCGAGCGCCCGAACGTCGGGGGGCCTGTTTTAGTAGGAGCCGCGCGGGCGCCTAGATCGGCCCGTTGCGCGACCACCTCCCAAGTTCGCGTTAGCTTGACCCCCTCGCTACTGCAACTGGACGACGTCATACTCGTGGTAAGAGGACTGCTTAACGGTTGGTCAGTGTGTCCGGCAAGAGTCGCGCTTCCAGAACGCGCCTCTCCGTATGGCGGTTTGTTTATCGCGCTCGAGTGTACCGTCTCTGCTTTTAATGATTAATCACTCGCGTTTCTGTGTGAGTACCTATCATACGGATGTTTACGCACTATTAGCGGGTGGGATGGGGGGGAGACCTACGTAATCCGGTCTTTTTTGCTTTTTCGGCCAAATTAATTGTGCGCGTTTATTCTAAATCGAGCTGGTTATTTTTGAAAAGTATGCGCTGCGTTCGGAATGATTCAGAGGGAATACGTAATAACGCTCTGGGGCGAGCTAGATCGTTCGAAATGCGCGATAGTCGACGCGAAATCTTCGCCGTTGTAAAGCTGCTCTCGGGACTTTTCGCGCGCTATTTTAACCAAAAATTTATCGGTTTTAATTAGCACGATCGCACGTACAGGCCCCGTCCGTTCAACGCCTGTAAACAGAGTAAATTTTGGCTCGACTCGGCGTTTCCGTCTCGAAGATACGTCTAACGTTGCATTTTTAGGCGTACTTCGTTCTCTTTCTGCCCCACGGAATTCGACTCGAAGTAAAAAAGAAAAAAATAGTTGAGTATCTACAGAGCAAAAGTTGACAGGCGCGATTTAAATTGACAGGGCAAGCGTGTAAGTGCGTGCGTGTGCAAGAAAGAGAGGTAGTCGATTGAAATGAATTTTAATTGGTTAACAGCCGATCGTCGTGCCAGTCCCATTGTTATTTGCGGCGTAAAGCCGGGCGGCGAGGAAAGTAAGGCTCAGAGCCATTAACCCAGGGGTTTATTTCGGTGGGCACGTTCTGGCATCGCGCCTCTTCTCTCGTCTCGGTCCCGGGCAGAGAGACTCTTCCTCTCCCAGCCGGCGTGCGATCCGCCGCGGCTTTGGTAAAAAGTCAACGACGAGCGCCGCGGCAAAAAGCCCGAGGGCAAAAAGCGAGCAGCAGCCGGCAGCTAGGCCGCCGGTGTCCGCCGGCGCGCAGTGCTCTCGAGGATGGCCGAGAGGAAGCGCACGCTGATACTGCACAAGCGGCCGGACGATGAGGAGGACCCTCGGCCACGCTCGCCGCCACAGACGCCCAGGAGGAGGATGCGCCCGCGGCTGGAGGAGGACGGCCTCGAACGCGGGGGACTGGCTCGGGCGACGGTCGTTCCACCGCCCCGAGTGCTCCAGCATCCGATCGACCTGCCCATCAGGCGTAATGTTTAATTTCGTGATGTATATCGCTGCTGGTGATGGAGCGATGGCTTAGCCCTCAGGCTCTAGCTCGCCGAAGAGCCTACTCCTTTCTGGGCAAGGATGCTCTCTCTGCTTTCGACCTATGCACTCGATTGCCCTAGGCTGCTTCACACCCGGCGACACGTGGAATTACTCGATCTCGGAGGATAGCCATAATAATCTCTGTACACGTGTGACACTTAGATGCGCTGCTATTATAGTGCGTGTGTGTGTGTGTGTGTGTGTTTTTGTTCCGTACATTTGGCTACACAGACAACTGCGATCCTACTAACTTGTCCTGACCATCGTATACACGAGTATGATCCTCGCGTCGTCGCCCAGATGACGACGCACAGAGACTGTCAATGTGGCGAGGAAACGCATTTCGATCCCTATTCTCTGGTTCGGCTCAATCGCACCAGAGCTCACAGCTGAAAAGCTGGGCGAAGCACAGAGCGGCTTGGAGAGTGGCGCTATAGAGCGTCTTTTCATTTCCGTGCGGCTGCTTCTTTTTTCCTTCCGGCCCGCTCGCGATTCCAATCGCTCCCTCCCCTTCCCTACACACACCTTGGTTTCTCTTTCGATCTCGTTTCTTTTTTCTCTCCGCTATCGCCAGGCCGATTCGCCCGGGCGATTTTTGCATATTAACCTCCTCCCACCCACTTACGCCGGTAACCGCGACTTTTCCTCTCTCTCTCTCTCTCTCTCTCTCTCTCTCTCTCTCTCTCTCTCTTTGCCCCGCTTTTCTCTTGCTCTCCTCTGCTTCCATTACGCAGCTCGTGGTCTCAACTGAACCGTGTGTGCTTGTTCTGATTGCAGCCACGAAGGCACCGATGACGTCGCTCGACGAAAATGTTAACGTGCGGCACAGGTTCCAGGAGGAGGCAGGCACGTCCCACCAGAACGAAAGACACGGTAAGTTACTCTAACACTTCTCCCACTCCCCTTCGATCCACTCTATTCCACTTTGCTTATCAATATTGGGCTATCGAAAAGCCTCTTCGACAAACGATGGCGCGATAATTATTAATTGTTTTCCATTTGTCATATACTTCGGCCCAGACCTTTTCTGAACAGACGCGTTTGCGACATATGTATATTTTAGTTTTGCCGGTAATAGTCGACGCCAGTGTATAGATCGTGGTTGCACAAGTAAGACTTTATTTTAGATCGCTGGATGACAGCACTTTTCAAGGCGGCGATTCTTTTTTTTTAAAAAAAGATACGCGTCATTCTCTACGGCGCAGGTTGGATAACATCACTTGTCGTTTTTTTTCATCTTTTTCCTTGGTGAGAAGACTCATTGTTTTGCGAAACACACGGACACTGTACATAGATTCAAGCGTACGCAAACAAACTTATTGCTATTTTAAAGCTATATTCAGCTTGTATTAAACTAAATCGTCAGATTGAGGCTGGAATTTAAAAAAAATTATTCATCAAACTATATTTTTCAGCGGAGATCGTGTATAATGTAGAAAAAAAAAAAAGAAAAATCGCGTCCAAGGCCGCGGCGAATAAATTGAACTCGGGGGGCCTCTCCGGTAAATCATCCAGTCATCGTTCGTTTTCGCGGACGTGTCACTTGCCGATTGCTTGGTCGCTCGTGCGCGACCAGCGTCTGCTTAGAGAGTGGCGGTCAAGGTTAGCGCGCGATGAAAGTAAAAACGACGTACACGGATAGATCGGCTCGAGGGAAAAAGTGACGGGGATAAGCTCTCGTCTCAGCTTGATTATAACGATCCCAACTGTTGGCATGCAAATTTCTTTTTATTGCAGATTTATTCGGTGAAGTTTGACGGGTTCGATTTTCGTGTATTTGATTTTAGATAAAATTGCCCGGTAATTATAACGTTCGTCATTTCTCTTGGCATTGGCATGTTTAATGGAGCGATCGAGTGTGAATGTGAGAAATAAATTACGATAATGTATTGTAATGTCAGTAAATTTAACGATTTGGATTAAAGCTACTCGTTTTTTTTTCTTATTGAACTAATACTAATTGATTCGTCTGAATACGTACGGAACGTACATTTTTTCCGTGACGGATTATAATCGTTGGTGATTACTTTATTTTTTGTCCCGTTAGTCATCAGTGACTTCAATGGCATTTTTTCCCCCGACATAACACTAGCTGCAGGTGATCTGCAGTTTGATTTCAACGATTGCGTCACACTTCGAATTTACATGAGTATAACAACCGTGTGTAAGACTCGCGACTACTTGACCTTTGGAACATTTTATTTTACATTTAGAATTACATAATTCTCGACGAACTAAAAATCGAAAACAATTCCGATTCAATCGACCTATATCGTCTATTATCCATTTTCAGTTGCCGGAAAATCCAGGATAGAGGTTCTGTCAAAAATGGACGACGGCAATGAAGACCCTGGTCATCCGGTGCAGATCGTCCTAACTCACGAGGACCACACATTTGAACTCGACGAGGATGCACTGGCGGAGATACTGTTACAGGACGACATCAGAGACCGCAGCGTCGTCGTCGTCTCGGTCGCCGGAGCTTTCCGCAAGGGCAAGAGCTTCCTCCTCGACTTTTTCCTCCGATACATGAACAGTAAAGTGCGTTCACTGTCCTTACTCAGCCTACCATGTTATCTCAAATTTCGCTAACAATTCTTTGCTCTCTTCCGTCGACAACAGTACATCAAAAAGGAGGACACGGAGAGCTGGCTGGGCGGCGAGACGGATCCATTGAGCGGCTTCTCGTGGCGCGGAGGCTCGGAGCGGGACACCACCGGCATCCTCATGTGGTCCAAGGTCTTCCCG
Source organism: Anagyrus pseudococci (assembly GCA_030522585.1). NCBI lineage: Eukaryota > Metazoa > Arthropoda > Insecta > Hymenoptera > Encyrtidae > Anagyrus > Anagyrus pseudococci. Next base: position 59,546 of record JAPYYQ010000032.1, on the reverse strand, counting down.
GCCACGTTGGCCAACGGCGAAAAAGTCGCGGTCATTTTAATGGACACGCAAGGGGCGTTCGACAGTCAGTCGACTGTGCGCGATTGCGCCACCGTATTTGCCCTCAGCACTATGCTTTCGTCCGTGCAGATCTACAATCTGTCTCAGAACATACAGGAGGACGATCTCCAGCACTTGCAGCTCTTCACCGAGTACGGCAGGCTGGCGCTCGAAAAGTCCGGCAGCACGCCTTTCCAGAGGTGCGTTAACAAGCCTATAAATCAAGCGTGAAAGCTTCTTTCTTTATGCTTTGTTGCTAAAGACGAGCGTCTTTTTGCACTGCAGGCTGCAGTTTCTCGTGCGAGACTGGAGCTTCCCCTACGAGGCGGCTTACGGCGCTGAAGGTGGACGTGAGATCCTTACGCGCCGGCTCACGATCTCGGACAGACAACACCCGGAGCTTCAGAGTCTGCGCAAGCACATCAAGTCTTGCTTCTCCGATATATCCTGCTTTCTCATGCCCCATCCGGGCCTAGAGATTGCGACGAATCCCAAATTCGACGGTCGACTTTCGGAGATCGAGAGCAAGTTCAAGGAACAGCTGCGAGACCTGATTCCTATGCTCTTGGCCCCCGAAAACCTCGTTACCAAAAAGATCAACGGCCAGGTCGTTAAGGCTAAGGAGCTGCTCGAGTATTTCAAGAGCTATATCAATATATACAAGGGAGACGAGTTACCCGAGCCGAAGAGCATGCTTGTCGTAAGTCTCTTTACTTCTTCCGTTATTTTTGCACTCTTCAGATTCGTAAAATTGTAATACTTCTATGATAGGCAACCGCAGAAGCAAACAATCTTTCGGCCGTGGCGGAAGCCAAAGATCTGTATCTACAGATGATGGATTGCGTTTGTGGAGGGGCTAAGCCCTTTTTGGCTACAGCTCATTTAGAGTCTGAACATCATCGGTGCCTCGACAAAGCGTTGCATCAATTTCAAAATAAAAGAAAAATGGGTGGCGAAGAATTTAGTCAAATGTACATGGAAAAATTGCAAAAAGTAAGCACGAGCTTTAAATTGTTTCTTTTTTTAGAAATAAATCTAACATCAATCGTTATTTTGATATTTTTCAGGATATTGAGGAGGCTTTCGTTCAGTTCAAAGCGCACAATGAATCTAAAAACATTTTCAAAGCTGGACGAACACCGGCAGTGTTTTTCGTGATAGCCGTTATAACTTACGTTGCTTCTGGAGTTTTCGGCCTCGTCGGTTTATACACCCTTGCATATATTTGTAACGTTATTATGGGTTGTGCCCTCTTGACACTTGTTTTATGGGCTTACGTTAGGTATATACAAAATATTGCGTTAAAAATACATAAATTTACAAAAGAATTTAAATTACTTATACAAAATGCTTTGAATTACAGGTACAGTGGAGAGTTTCGAGAAATGGGCACGATGATAGACGAACTTGCTTCTTGGCTGTGGGAGAATGTAAGTATAATTCGGACGATTCAAGAAAAGATAAAACTTCCTTCGTATCGTCAATATCTTTAATTAATAATGTTTTTTCTTTAAAAACTCAGTTGAGTGATTGTTCCGAATATTTCTCGTTATTACAAGAGTTTCATGACATGCGTTTAATTTTAAGTTGTTTGTTACAATATTGTGAGCGTTGTATAATTTAAACCTATGATTTGATAAACTTTGTTTTTATCAGAAATTTTCTAAAATTATTAACACTTTAACCTTCACTATTCCAATATACAAAAGGCCTAACTAACATACAGAATTTTTTATTCCTACAGGCCTGGAAATGTGCTCGACTCATTCATAAATTACGATACCTTATCCTTTCTTTAATCATGACCTTTTTTGCTATACCATTCATAGCTTTATTTTTCCAACATCTACGAAAACTTCGTTTTATCTGATACAAATTCTCTTCACACATCAACTCTCATACTTTATACTAAATTTTGATTTACTTTTTTATTTTAAACTAACATTTTCATTTACATTCCAAATAATTTTTCTTCAATGACAATAACGTTCACTTTTAGAAAGATAATCCTTTTTTGTTTTACTATAAATCATCTATTTTATTTTATTCTCAATCCCTAACAAACTCGAGTGAATTAAGGATCAGTGCTTAATGAAGGTATGACGGTTATTGCGTGGTTAATAAATTTCTTTCTTAATTTGCTTAATCAAAATTAATACACTGAAATAGAATTTATGCATAACAGTTATGGACATGCATTAATGTAATAATTTAATATCAAATGTTATAATTTTCATTAAAAATGATATGTCCATTTCTGATAGAAAGAAAAAACTAAATGAAAAATTTCTAGTGATGCTATTTAGCTTCAGTAGAAGTTTTTAAGTACATATTTTGTCTTTTAAAATAGATAATTCACCGCGGTCACAGGCATGCTCACTGAGATTTATCTTGAAGATTGCTTCAAATTTTTTATAGTTTTTATAAAATTATTCCTGCTCAGAAAGTATGAAATAAAACGTCAAGTAAATATTGATGTTTATTTTTATAAACACCACGCACTATCTTATTATCTGCCGATTGTGAAAAAAAAATTTTTATATTTTTGTTTAGTTTATGAAACCGGTTTACCAGCAATTCGTGGAGAAATCCGTGTCCGTAGCAGTGGCACAAGCTGCAGAATTGGCCACGAACTCGACGATCACCGCCACTGTCACTGCCAACGGCAAGCCTAAGTTTTCGTAATGTTTGCTCAAGTTCTCAAGGTGTTGCAAAAACATTTATTTCGCGACAAAAAAGAAGTGTTAGCGTTGTTTGATACGATATTATGACCGATTGAAAATCTCGCGTCGTTGTTTAAGAAAATTTAATCTTTTTTAAAAAGAAAAACATTGGGATAATGCATGATATGAAAAAAGTTAAAAAATTTATTCTAAAAAGTTTGCCAACATCCTGAGACGTCGTTACTCTCAGTTCTGTAATTGAAACTGTGAACGTGTGTACAGTACATTCTGATTAAGAATCAGTGTTAGGTTGTTGTAAAATTTATTATTAACATCTATGGTCACTAATTATTATTGTTATAGTAATAAAACTTTGTATTAAATAAGCGATATTGTCAAAGCAACTTGTTTTTTTTTTTAACTTTTATTATGTTTAAAAAATGTTTTGAAATGATTTGAAAAAAAAAATTACACAATTTGTATAAAAAGCACTCAGATTATATTTCATTGATAGTGAGCGATTATAATATTTTGAGATGGTCCTTGTAAAGATTTATTTTAATAGTGATGGCTGCATCTTCTTTTTGCTGTTCTCTAAAGTACTTAGACGTTGTCCAAAACCACAAACTCTTAAGAATTTTTATATCTAATGTTGATTTTAACAGAACTGTTTGAGTCTGTGTTATTGTGCCACAAACTTTTGCATATGCATTGTATCAAAAATACTTTGTAATAAACTATTTGTGTAAATGTCACAGGCCCTTCATTATACACATTCAAAATATACACCAAGGATCTCTCATTAGATTTTGTAAACATATCATGCCATAGTATCATAGATTAGTAGTAGCATAGAAATTTCATTTGGATTTTTATCTCAAAAAAATCTTGCCATTAAAACTTGTAGTAAAAACTTTTTTTGCGGAATGTTCTGTATTAGCTAGAAAGATTTTCGTATTTTTATCACTAATTACAACATTAATAAAAAAATAATTTTGATAATGGAAAGGTTTGTAAAAAATAAAAATTTTAATGTCCTGTAATATATAGGTGATGGTTACAATTGTTTAACAACTGTGTAATTGTTATTTTGTGTTTATTTATTATAAAGAAATAAATCTTTTTTTTAATATATAATAGCAATTAATTTTTAATATAAAATTTAAGTTCATTATTATTACTTTTTTTTTCATTTAAATGTGACAGTGAGCAGTTATAAACTTCAAAGATGGGAATTTAAAAAAAAATGGTAATGTAATTTAGAGCACACAATATTCTTTCCGTTTCTACAAAACTGAAACAAAAATTGTACACAAGGTAAAAGAATATTTGGTGTAAGTGATTATAGGTGAAAATAAATGTGTATTTTTGTATAACAATATCTTATAATTTTATTTAATTCCTTAAATCTAAATTATTATTATTATTAATGTATAAAATATATAATTGTAACTTATGTAACTTTGAACATTTTTCTAACCATATTTTCATACCCTTGAACTGATGCTTGCCACTTTTCATTATAAGTATTATATTTTTCTAAAGCTAGTTTATTTTTAGGTTCAAGAGTAATTACATTTTTTAAATCGTAGGAAGCTTGTTCAAAGTTTCTCAACCCTGCATGAGCCATACCTCTCCTATATAAAGCTTTTACATTGTTTTCTTCTTTGATCAATACTTTGTTACACAACGTAAGTACATGATCATAATTTTCTCGGATAAGTTGACATTCAGCCATGTTATTATACAAAATGTACTTTAGTTCAATAATCTTGCATGATATTTCTTCTTTATTCTCTATTGGTTCTAGAGTAATAAGTAATTTGCACGCTTTACTGAATTTATAAAAAGAATCAACATATCTTTTACATTTAAAAAGTTCAACTCCCTTTTCTTTCATTTTTAAAGCAGTCTGATATTTTTCCTCGGCACTCCATTCCCAAATTGGTTTATAAAAATCAACATTTTTTAATGTTATTTCTACTAATAGTATAACAGTTTTGCCTTTTTCATTGTCTAATGCAACTTCAATTGTTACTAAGCTTTGTTCATTAAGATTCATTGTACGGATAGCTCTTTCCAACAATCTATCAACAGTTGAATCTGATTCTTCTATTATAACAACTTTATCTGCATCTTCATCAACAATCTCACTGTGCAGTTCATTCTTAATTTGCTGTATGGTCATATCCAAACACTGGACACTTTTTACATATAGATAACAAGTCGATAACTCTGTTGGTTTGTTAGAAAATTCTCCATTTTTTACGACCTCTTTTTTAACTAATTTGTCCCTAGATTGATAGTTAGGCATTTTAAGATGATTTTTCTTATAATTGTTGAAAAGTTAGTATAAAGGCATCAACTAAATTGTAAATTTTTTCTCGATATTCAAAATCATGAATATCATATTTGTTCAAAAAGTATACTGTTATTCAAATAAAATAATTTCTATAATAAACCATGTATACCTGCAAAAATTAATATAAGCAATTAATAGATATCAATCAATCCAGCTGTATTTTAAATTTTAAATGGCAACTTTAACATTTACAAGTATATTATGAATTGACAGCTAATACTTACATATACTTTAAGAAGCATATAAAAAGTATCGTGCAAAAGCGTAAAACTCAAGGACAAAATTGTAAGTGCCAATGCGCTGATTCATAACAAGCGCTATCAATATTTTGCAAATTTAAACGATCGAACGCTGGCATAAAATAAAAACAAGCCAATCGCTGCGGCTTTGTCAGCCGTCTTTTCCGCAGCAGTCGAGCTCCTCATGCCTCCTCGCCTGCAAAAGCTTAGTCTTCGGAGTTGCTCCTCTTGAATCGTCACGAATTCCGGCGGTATTTTTCACCAACTCCAGCTGGTATTTGTTTGGTACTTTGGTACTCGAAAACAAGCAGAAGCTGTAGCAAAACAGTAAACGCAGGCAAGAGGATCGAGGTAAGAGAGGGAAAGACCGCTTCGGCAAGCGTGGCGCCACGATAGCCTCGGCATTAATAATCTGCACTCATTGCAGACGCAGAGAGAGAGAGAGAGAGAGAGAGAGAGAGAGAGAGAGAGAGATAGCTTGCGCACGCAGCGACGAGTACGGGCAGCGGGCAGTAAGCACAGCAGTCGAGTCGGTGGTGTGCGCTCGTAGACGTTGCCAGCCAAGCGAGAAGATATGTCGTCCTTGAGCGGTGACGAGGGCAGCGAAGTCGTAGACAACGAGCCGGGTAAGTTCGGCGGCCCCCCCTGGAACACTCCGGGCGGCCTCGGCCCGCGGACTTTGACGAGCCGAGCTCGGCCCCGTGCGGGCCGGCAGCGGAGGCGCTTCGCCGCGCTTGTATACGCCCGCAACGCCGACCGCCATTCGGACAAATGGCGTCGTGTGCTCGTCCCACGGGGGCACGAACACGCGCGCGCGCTCGCCTTCCCCCGGCACAGGCACCACGCGTCGAGCCTCGTCCCAACGGCTCCGCGGCCCGACCACTCGGCTCGCCCAACTTGTACGCCCGATCGCCGACTCATCTGCTTTCTGTCTTTGCCTGTTTCAGTCCGGCGCACCAGGTCCGGCAGGACAGTCAAAATCAGCGCGGCGGCGACGCCGAAAAAAACGCCGGCTAAAAAGGTCGTCAGACTAACGCGCTCGGCGAGGAACGCCCAGGGCATCGAGCAGGTAACTTGTCTTGAGTTGTCCAATTTGCGTACTAGGTCATGGGAGGTAGAGAAAAATCGGAAACGCGTTGGTTAGGAAAGTCGGCTGGGCCGGACTTGTTTGCACTGTTACCTTGGAGTTCTATGATAAACATGATGTGGTAGTTCAATAGATAGGATTTTAAAGAAAGAAAGTTCTTTCTAGTTGATTGGATTAAGCTAAAATTACCAGCGTTATTTTCTTTTGGAAGTTTTTTAATTTTTATTGGGCATATAAGAAATATAAGATAATTATTTTTAATGTGATGTATGTTTTTAGCCACCCCCACCTACAGAAGCGGAAACAGAAACTAACACACCTGAAAATGGCGTACAGCAAGAGTTTACCAAAGATGAGCAGGATTCAAATTCTGCAAACTTGGATTCGCAAGAAACGTCTGAACAACTTGTTGATCAGACTCAAGAACAGATAGTTGATCAGACTCAAGAACAGATAGTTGAAAATCAAGAACAGATAGTTGAAAATCAAGAAGAAAATAATGAATGTGTTCAAGAGGAAGAACAAGTTGAACAAGAACAAGTAAATTATCAGCAAGAAGGTGCTGAACAGCAGCCAGACTTGGAAATGGAGCAGGAGGAAGTAAATCAAGATCAGTTTGATGAAGATCAAAATCAGCCAGAACAAGATCCGTTGAACCAAGAATGTCTGAATGAAGAGTCAGAGCAAGATTTGGTAAATTCACAAGTACAGAATGAAGAAGAGATGGATCAAAGTCAACAAGAGCAAGATTGTGAGGCTCAGGAAGAGACAAGTATTGAAAATCAGCAAGAACAGGAGAATGAGCAACAGCAGGAGCCATCTGAAAAAATTCAAGAAGAACTTGAGCATCAGGTACCAAGTGAAGAACAAGAGGAAAATTCAGTAGCAGCAGAACCAATGGCTGTAGATGAAGTGCCACGAAGTAGTGAAAGTACCTTAAGAGTTAAAGATGCATCAGAAATGATGGTGAGTTATTTTACAAGAATAGAATAAAATTAAAATATTTAAAGGTAATTGTGATCCAGGATATATTTTGAAATGTTTCTTCTGTTTTTTATAGGAAGAAAGTGTTGATGATCAATGTATACTGATTGAGGATGATGTAGATCATTTTGGATTAGAAGAAGAACTTTTAGAAGCTACGAAAAACGATTCTGGTACTGTAGCAAAAAATAATTCAGCCCAAGATAGCGAAATAATACCCGATAATGATCAATTTCGAAATGAAGATGTCGAATTTATTTTAGACGCTAATGATGTTTCAGAAAACTTTACACAACAAACAAATCAAGAAGATTCCCATGAGGTTATAGAAATTAGTGATCATGAAAGTGAACCGACATCGAAAAAAAATGAAATTGACACAGAAGCAGTATCTGAAGATGAATTACCTACTGAGTCAGCTGCAAAGGTATTTTTTCATAATTTTTTTATTTTTTATATTTTTAATAATTAATGTAGCCTCTTTATAATTCTTTTAACCCCAATCCTTAATCATTCAATCCCTGACATTATTTAGTGTTTAAATCTTGCATGTGAAGATGTAGAAGAGGTATCGGAAGATGAATTTTTTCCTCATGAAAGTAAACTTCAGGTACAATTATCCTCATATTCCAATCCACTGATTGATTCCACTTTTTAATTTTCAGTAATTGTTGATAGTTTGTATGTTTTTGTTTTATTGTATATTTTGTTGTTAAATATGTTCTATGTGTCATATCAAATGTGTTAGAGATACTTTTAAAATTATTAAATTAATAATCTTACATTACTTCAACTTAGGAACCTGAAACTGAAGCAGTATCAGATGAAGAATTGCCAGTTGCTCAACCAGCTGATCTTGGAGAAACTGAATCAGTATCTGATGAAGAGTTACCAGTTGAAAATGAAAAGAAAAGGAGAAGCAGTAAGACTTCTAGCAAATCTGCTGAAAAGAAATCGAAATCTGAAACATCAAGTATGTGACATAATTAGTAATAATATTCTCTGTTGATAAAAATGTGCTTTAATTTTGTAATTGTTTTTCTCTTTGTTTTTAGGCAAGCGTAAACGTAACGCTGAAGGTGAATACGATCCCAGTTCACCAACTTCTGAAAATAATGATGAGACTCCTGCTAAAAAAGTCGCTGTTTCAGCTGATGCTACTAGCGACAAGGCAGATGCCAAACCACCTTCACCAAAAAAGAAAACATTACCAGAACTTGAAAAATACTGGAAAGCAGTCAATGAAGATCCTGCAGATTTTACTGGATGGACTTATTTACTGCAATACGTTGACCAAGAAGTTAGTGATCAAATAAATTTGAAGGCTTTGATAGTAACATAAATTATTAGTATATTAATCATATTAAAAATATTTATTACAGAATGACGCCGAGGCTGCTCGGGAAGCTTATGACAAATTTCTGGAGCGCTATCCGTATTGCTACGGTTACTGGCGCAAATACGCCGATTATGAGAAGAAAAAGGGCAAGCCCGACCGCGTACAAACGGTGAGTCTCTTGATTTGTATTTTATTGTGCTTATTAGCTTACGGTATTGAAGTACGTTTTTTTTTAAATTATTTTGTTCGTGTTACATTATAATTATATTAATTAATAATTAACGTATTAAAAATATTTATAAAAAAACTCGTTCGAGGTAGGAAGGCGCGTGGACTGTGTTGTGCACGCACGTAAATTATGGTTTTCCCTTTCAACAGCCTAGCACGTCTTGCGGCACCTATACGACTCTCCTCGTAAACCGATTAGCCACTCGTGCGACTTATCAACTAGAACACACATTACATTATGAATTACTATTAGAATGCAATTATCACGTACTATTAAGTTATCTTAAGATATTTATTATAATACGTAAGTCGGTCTCAAGCTTGTTGTCTCCTTACTTAATGCTGTTGTCGCTCATCGCCGTGAAAGTGAATATTATTATATTTATAATGAATTATATTAAGTGTGTGTTGTTATACTATATGTATAAGCGCTGTTTTGTACATACTTACCATTCGTTATATGAGAGACATAAGTATTGTAAGATACCTTTATATGATTATTATATCGTAACGCTAAAACCCTCCTGAATGTATCATGGATGGGCTTTACCGAATACGTGTAAAACCAAAACCAAAAAGAAAAGAAAGATGAAAATAAAATATTACGAGAGCCCGTGTCACATTCGAATATCTCGCAAATAAGTTATACACGCGAGACAAAGACTTGGGACGGGCGCACGTGTGCGGGCCTGCAGAGACAAACAGAGAATGAGAAGAAAGTACTGTAGGGAGAGAGTGGAATTGGAAGAGAACACGCGCAGAGGCACTTCGATCGCGGGACTCTTCCCCCGACTTTTAAAGGTGAATGCACAATGCTCTGCCATCTCTCTGTGTTAATTACGCCTATTTATTTACAGTACGCGTTTGCAATTAATACGTGAGTATCTTATAAACGTTATGATACGAAACAAAATGAATCACCGATTACGTTTAAGCAGTGACATGAGATATACATAGGCTAATTTAAGCTAACATGATATGTATTTTAAGTACCTTACCGATCTACAAGCCGTTGGCTCTAGCAGAGATCGGTTTACAAGTTTATTTTCCATTTAATAATAGCCTTTTTTTCTTTCCTCGCAACTTTTATCTAGGTCTTTGACAAAGGCTTGAAATCCATTTCTCTCAGTGTTGACTTGTGGCTGCATTATATCAATCATTGTAAAGTCGCTTTCGAAAAAAACGAAGACAAAATGAGAGAACAATACGAAAGAGCCATTAAAGCTTGTGGTCTTGAGTTCAGGTAACTATCTTCAAAGATAAATTTTTTACTCAAAATTTCTTTCATATCATTAATTCAAGAAATTGTGTACCCTTAGATCTGACAGACTTTGGGAAAGTTATATCAAGTGGGAGTTAGACAACAAGCGGCTAAGCAAAATCATGGGTATCTACGATCGATTGCTGTGCACACCCACTCTCGGCTACATGTCGCATTTCGAGACCTTCCAGGACTTCGTTACGACAAACCATCCTAACCGAATTTTAAATGTTGACGATTTCCTGGCGTTGCGCGCTGAAGTCAAAGCAAGCCTTAAGGCGGACGATGGCACCGCGGGTTCAGACGATTCACCACCGGGTGAAGAATCGCCGTCAAAAGATATATCTACAACAGACGAAGAAACGCGTTGTATACGCGAGAAAATAATCAGTACGCGTAGAAAGATGCACAAGACGAATGTAAATGCCGTTGCTGCGAGGTGGACTTTCGAAGAGGGGGTCAGTATTTATTTTAATACTTTGTTTTAATAATTTCAAGTTTAACTTCATTAAGCAATTGATTGTATTTTTACAGATTAAGAGGCCTTATTTCCACGTAAAACCCTTGGAAAGGTGTCAGTTGAAAAACTGGAAAGAGTATTTAGATTATGAAATTGAACAAAAGGACCAAAACCGCATAATTATATTATTTGAAAGATGTTTAATTGCGTGTGCATTGTATGACGAATTTTGGATGAGGGTATGACATTGAATTTATTCATTTTATTTTCCATTCTTGCTAATAATTATAGAATACTCTTTAACATTCGAATTTTTATTTTGCAGTATGTGAGATATTTAGAATCGTTGAAAGGAGACAATGTAGAAAGAATTCGTGATGTATATACTCGTGCGTGCATGGTTCATCATCCAAAAAAGCCAAATCTGCATTTATTGTGGGCCACATTCGAAGAAAGCTTGGGTAATTTCGACAAAGCAGCCAGTATCCTCGAAAATGTTGATACCTCTATTCCTAACATGCTGCAAATAGCATATCGACGAATAAATCTCGAACGCAGACGAGGTGACTTGGAAAAAGCTTGCACGCTTTACGAGCACTATATTAATAACAGTAAAAACAGGACAATTGCAAATAATATTGTTGTAAAATATGCGAGATTCCTATGTAAAATTAAGAATGACACCGACAGAGCTGTTAAGGTCTTATTAAAGGTAAGAATTTTTTTATTATTAATGATTAAAAAAAGTTTGTTCACTATTTATGATATTTATTATAAAGCATTTGAATTCTAAATGTTTTTCATTTTTCTAGGCAACTGAAAAGGATAAAGATAATCCAAGATTATACTTGCAATTAATAGATCTTGGTCTTCAAAGAAATCCAATTGATGTTCAAGAGGTCGTAAATTATATGGATTTGTTTATAGACAGGGAACATGCTGACTTAGAACAACGTGTTTTGTTTGCTCAACGTAAAGTCGAATTTCTGGAAGATTTTAGTTCTGACATTCGGCAAGTATTAAAAGCACATGAACAATTCCAGAAATGTATAAAACAAGCAAAGGAAAGAAAAAAGACGAAAAGCGACGAGAGCAAAGCGTAAGTTATGTTTGTAAACGAATTAAAAATATTTCTTACAATTGTATTAAATTATTACATAATATTTTACTTTCAGAGACGCGTCTGCAAAGAAAGCCAAAACGGATACTTCAAGCGTACCTCCGCCCACAGTGGGTTCACAGTCCTATCAATATAGTAGTGCGACGCCATACCAATCGCAACAGCAGTTCCAAAGTGGGCAATACAGCAGTCAAAGCGGCTACCAGCAAGGCTACCAGCAGTATCCACCTCCCTCGGATCCCAATTACGCCAATTATCAAAATTGGCAATACGGGCAAAGTGGTCCCCAAGCTTACGCCCAATACAATCAGTGGGGCTCTTACAACTACTACTAAAAGCGCCCTGAAACAAGTACCGTCTCCTGGTACTGCAGTGCGCGTCTTTGTGTACCTAAACGGGCTCTTGTAGACAGAGCCAGGGGCTTTTTTCCAATTTACAAAGAGAGGCGGCTTGGGAAGGTCTTGGAAGAGCGCATTGCGCGTGCCGACTGCGACCGAAAGTCATTTTGTGCGCGCATCGGTAATTTTCTCGGCTTCGAATCGTTGGCTGTGCTCCTTTGAGCAATAACGATGCTGGTGCCGTGATTATCTATTGTATATTTTTACTATGTATGGTATTTAACTGATGTGAAGTGTAAATTTTCAACTTCTGACTGATCGGCATTCGTGCACGCAGCACCTTCATTTTTATTATTTGTTATTTAGTTAAGCGTTAAGCGACGAATTCTGTTTCGTTCTTTTTGCTTTATTTACTTACTTTTTTTACCAGCCGAGAGTAGATGAAACGTTTTGAGAAACTAAATTTTTGAATGATTCGAGTGAAATGAAAGTAAATGTCAAGCATGTGAGAGGCGCGCTTATACATTGTTACATATACGACGGTGTTCCGAGAGTGTTTGGATAGAGTTGTTTTAATTTGTCCATTCGTAGTGGATTTACCTTGAAAATAACTGCGTTTGATCAGTGGTACATTAATAGTAATATCTTAAAAATTTAAGTCAGTTCTATAATTTCTGAATTAGATAAAGTTGTTTCCGATAGTACGTTTACTATTAAGAGTACATATTTTGATGATTTAGATTAATGAATACCCAAATGATTCGCGTTGATTTAATGAACGGTAATCAAATTCTTGTATAGTATCCGTGTAATTGTATCATGAATAATAAGAATAATGAATAAACTTTTTTTTAATCTGAAAAATGTTTTGTTATTTATTTCCATTTTTAGAAAATATCACAACTCAATTACAATTGATAGAAAATTCAGTATGTTTCTTTTGAGTATCTCTAGTAGAATTTCTTAACATTAATGAGACATAAATGCATTCAACTTTTAGTTTGGCACATTTTTATTTTATCAGTATAAAAACGTATAATAATTTTTTAGAGCAACAATAATAAGCATTTTTTTCTACAGTTTTATAAAAATAATAAAACTTATATTAATTGTATACTCACACGTTAAATATTTGATAATGCTTAACAAAAAACTTTTGAGAGAGCAAACTTTACTTTAATATCTTTGAGTCATGTAACAAATATTATCCTTTTTATTTTTTATCAAGTAAAAGCTAAATCTTTTACGGGTTTTTAATCTTCCTTACCAAAACTGATAATAATCAAACTGGTTATTACATCAGTTCCTCAACATTAGCCTGTTGGTTTTTCTCAATCTATTCCTGTACATACAAACTATCGATAATTATATAAAATCGTTAGCAATCTACCGAACCATCGGTTTGTTTTCTTTTTTTTTCATTGACAGGTTCACGGCAACACACGTACACGATGATGGCCGATTTTAATTTACCAGATGAAAGAATTTATGCCAACGAGCGGAGCTCAAGCGATGACCGCGCTGGAAACCATTTGATTGACTCCGCATGTGCCGTCTCCTCTGTAAACCCGATAATAGCCTTGCTCGCCCCAGTGTTCACCCCAGCTGTTCTTGATCAACCAATAGGGCATCTTCTTCTTAAAGAGTGGATAAGCTGTAAGCAACAAATTATTTTATTAGATAATATTTTTTAACATCTAATCAACCATAACATAAGGTTCAACAAATAAATCCAACTCACATTTAACTCCATAGCCGACAATGAGAACGCCATGATCAAGATCGTTGGGACTGCAGAGGAAGTGGAACGGATGCGATACACCGCCAATGTAGAACTGCATGGCGTTGGCGTTGATGCCGATGGACATGGGTCCGTTCTTGACCAGCCACTGGGCCATCTGGGTTTCGTTGCTGGTGATGTTGACGCCGGATACGACCTTGACCTTGGCCAAGGTCTTGTCGAAGTGGCACTTTTCATTCTCAGCCTCGTAGGGATAGGCGGTCTCGGTCTCGAGTCCGCCGAGCTCCTCGATGGCGCGGTAGGCGGTGTCGGGCAGGCCGCCGTTGCAGCCGCTGTCGAGGCGATCGCAGTCGACGAGCTCCTGCTCGGAGAAGGAGAGCAGCTCGCCGTGCTTGATGGCGTAGAGGCCCTCGACGTTGCCGGTGACGGAGAACGCCCAGCAGGATCCGCAGGCGCCCTGGTTCTTCACCGGGGTCACGACGTTGTGATGCCGCCAGTCGAACTCGGCCGGCAGCTGGACGTCGGGTATCGTCGCCTGGGGCAGGGGAATGTCGTTCTCGGAGCGCAGCGAGTGCTTCAATCCGAGGCGCGCCTTGAACTCGGCCTTGGTGAGATCGGCGAACTCGGTGACGCCGTAGCGCCCGGTGCCCTGCTCGTTCCTCTGCAGCTCCTCGATCATGTCGAGGTTCGCCCGGAATATCTCGAGCCGCCGCTGGCGCTCCTCCTCGCTCGCGTACTTTCGCTTGTACTTGTTGGTGAACTCGCGAAACAACTTCTCCTCCTGGAGCTCCCGGGCCTGGCTGAGCATCTTGTCGCTGTAGCCGACCCCGCGGAGCGAGCGCTTCCTCCTCCTCGCCTCGTTCGTCTCGCACTTGACCTTGATGTCCGGCTTGCCGTCGTTTATCCAGGCCCTCGTCCAGGCCTCGATCACGCACTCCTTCAGAATGCCGTCGGCCTTGAGCACGCAGTTCTCCCGCACGCCTCTCTTGCAGCTGCTCTCCCCGATGTCGACCTTGATCTTGTAGAGCAGCCCGGCGACGACTTGGCGCGTCACCTCTTTCACTTCCTTGATGAGTGGCTCGCGCTCGCCCCCGTACAATTCGCTGAATTTGCGCAGACCGAGATCCGCGAATTTCACCACGTCCTCGTCGTCCTTGTCGTCGACGACGACCGGTGCACCGACCATCGTCTCCCGCCTCGATCGGCCTTGCTCGCTGTCCTTGGGCTTGCACTTGCTGTAGATCAATTTCGGCGAGAATAACGGCTCGTTCTTCATCGTCGACACGTCGACCGTGCAAATTTCATTCTGGCCAGGTATGACCTCGTCGAGGCACTCGGTCGACTTTTCCGACTCGCGACAGTCGGTCGCGGCCACTTCGATGGTCATGTGGTAGAGGATCCCGTTGTTCTGCTTCTCTTGCTTCACTTTTATCACGTCGATCAGGTGTTTCTTCTTGTTATCCTCGTCGCGCTTGTCGATCATTTCGACCACCTTGAACGCCAGCTTCCTGATACCAGCCTTGTTGCTTTCCGGGGCCTTGCCAACCGACCTCTTGAAGCGGCTGGCCGCCAACATCGAGTAATGGGTCTTCGGATCGCTCTTGAGCAGCTCGGCGATCTTGTCGGTTGCTTTGGTACTCGTGGGCTCGTCGGTCTGCTGTTTCTCTTCGACGTGCTCCTTGACTATCAACGGCTCGTCGGTCTGCTGTTTCTCTTCGACGTGCTCCTTGACTACCAACGGCTCGTCTACCGGCTCTCCCAGGTTCTTCGGGCTCGTGCTCTCGGTCTTGATCGGCAGATCAAAGTCCTCGAGGTACTTGTCGAACTCTTTCATGCTCTCGGGGAACCTCGTGCTGGTCTCATTGACAGTCGCTCCAAGGAGGACCTTGGAGTGTGGAACGACCTTATCAGGCTCGCTGGAGGGCTGCATGTTGGGCATGCGGTAGACCTCCTGGTGAGCCTCCTGAGCGATCTGGTCGTCGAACTCGGGCTTGGTCGAGCTGTCGACCTCGTCGGCGGATTCCTGGTCGGGCTTGGACTTGTGGGAGCCGAGGAGTGGCCCGGAGGCGCTGGGGTCAAGGTTCACGCTGACCTCGTTGTCGGTGTTGAGCAGGTCCGTGCAGTTGTTGCCGGTTATGCGCCGGCTGCCGGTCTGCCAGGGGCGCTCCTCGAAGGTCACCAGGCAGAACTCGATGGGGAGGTTCGACTGGAGGGGGCACTCGGAGAGCTCGATGAGGGAGGTGCGCAGGCAGATCGACTCGCCGATCTCCATGAGCAGCTGGTAGCGGATGACGTTCGCCCCGGGGGGCACGGCCCTCGTCACCCTGACGATGCTCACGAGCTTGTGCTTAAAGTCCCCGACTCCGGCCTCGTCCATCGAGCGGAGGGCCTGCTCGCCGAAGGCCATCAGGCCCGGGAGCGAGGGGTTCAGCTCGTACGGGCAGCCAGGGCAGTAGTCGGACTGGGTCGCGCGCACCGCCGTGAACGGCCGGTCGTTGTGGTCCGCGGATATCTGCACCTCGCGGTCGAGGCTGAGGCTCGGGCTCGTCACTACCGGCTCGGCGTCTGGCTTAGCCAGCTCCTGGCAGGTGGTCTCTACGAAATCCGGAGCGTCGCCCTGGCGCACGTCCACCGTGCATGACTCCCCGGGACAGCTCTGCTCGTTGCCCTTGCATACCGGCTCCAGGCTCAGTGTCAGTCTGATCAAGGTCTGTTTGCTCTCTGGATCGATCTGTTGGAAACAACGGGAGAAACGTCCCAATCTTCATAAAGTTTTATCTTTGGCTACTCGATTAGTTGGGCTGGATAAAAATTTTGATTATTTCGAAAAAAAAGGACGCGTCAGTGAAGAAACAAAAGAAATCAGTTGTTCTATAGCATTGAAAAATCACGGCTCCTTGTGTCTTTGTCGCGAAGAATGACTGATGCTCTATGCAGCGCGAAACAAATCGTCCCTGATTTAATTTTCTACTGGCGTACATATAAATGTCAAGAGCACATAGTGTGACACAGTTGACTGTCCCGAGCGAGAAAGAGAGAGAGCTGATTCAGCAAGTTTGATTGCATTTCTTTGCATCAAAACAAGCGTATAGCCAGTATGCCGGCTAAAGGAAAAACAAATTCACCGTTGGCTCGAGTGAGAGAGAGAGTGCCGCAGTCATATAAAGGAAAAACAAAACGTGTCCAAGCTCCGACACATAAGGAAAAGAAAAAAAAAACGAGAACTAAAAATAAAAACCGACCAAATTCATTATAGTGCTCTCGTCGTAAGTCGCACACAGTCGAAAACCCTCTCGTAAGAAACGCTTAAAAAAGGCACATTTCCAAGGAATAACCAATCAAGCGAGGAATAATAACGCTAAATCAAAAAATTCGTACGACGAGGGAAAAAAAGAAGTCGGGAATCATTAAAAAAAAAAAGATAAAAATAAAACGAGGAAAGGTGTGCGGAGAGGACACTGTCATTGAGAAAATGCTAAGCAAAGCTCTCCCTCTTTTTCGAGTCATCGGTATAAGAGCGGTAACATAGCGCCGATGACTTACTACGCGTGTGTTATAAAGTTTGCCGAGAGTATCGTGCTGTGGGCGCGGGTCGAGGGGGGAGGAGGAAAGAAAGTACGCAAAACGGAATCGCGGACGACGGGGGGGTCTGGCCGGCGGCGGCGCTCCAAACAAACGGCCGTCCATCATCGATCAATTTACATAACTCGATCCTTGCCGTGTGTAACAGACGCGCGTGTGTAACGCGGCGCGGAAAAGTCTGCTGCGGAACACCGAGAATATATACACGTAAGCGCG
The DNA here is from genome assembly GCA_030522585.1 of Anagyrus pseudococci. Taxonomy (NCBI): domain Eukaryota; kingdom Metazoa; phylum Arthropoda; class Insecta; order Hymenoptera; family Encyrtidae; genus Anagyrus; species Anagyrus pseudococci. The sequence continues at coordinate 41,887 of JAPYYQ010000032.1, read as the reverse complement.
GGAGGTAAGGTGTACGAAATAACAAGAGGCAAAGAAGCTGTTGGGACTGCTGTTGTAAATTTCAATTTTCAGCTATAGGGATACGGAGGGGGTGGTCTGTGTGTGCGTGCTTACCACTCTCTTGACGTCGGTGATGTTGGCGCGTTTGTAGGTGCGCCCGCTCGGCGAGTACTCCCCGAGGTACTTGATCGTCTGCTGGAGGAGCCTGTCGGTCACGACGTTGAGCGGCAGGTCGCGCTCGTTCGGGGGCTCCTCTATGCGGATCTGGGCGGACGTCGCGGCGACGAGGAGCAGCAGCGCTGCCAGGGTCTTGCCGAGCCGCGAGGCTGCCATGTTCTCTCTCCTGCGGCTGGCCGCCGCTCTGCCTCTCTCGGGGGAGAGTATGAAACTCTCGTGCGCTGCTCTCTCCTCGAGGCTGGCCTCTCCTTTGGTATACTCGCGCGTCAGTGCGTCTCCTTGAGGTGCCTTGATATATCCTCTCACTCGAAAGCCCGGACAGCTACTGACAGTCTCTCTCTCTCGCGCCAGCGGTACTCGGCCGAGCGCCAAGCTGTGTACTGCGCCTACTCTCGGAATTCCCGAGGCTGACCGCGCGGGGCCATCTCTGACCCCCTCTCTCGCGCTCTCTTTCTCTCTCTCTTTCGTTTCTCTGCTGCTGCGCGGCTGGGGCTTTGTGTGCAGGGCACACGCGGACTGCTGCTGGCTGCTGCTACTGCGGAAAACGACGCGCGCACGCGGCGAGGGTACGGAAAATCCGCCTATATGGAAACTGCACTTGTGACTGTGTGCGAACGTGCTCCGAGACTCCGAGATACATTTGACAGCATCTGGGTCTTTTTCGCGAGATCTGGAGCGGCTTCTGCTTCCGCTCACCCGCGATTCTATTTGTTCCGTTCGCTACAGTGAACTTTTGCTGATCGAAACGTAACTGTACGATCGTCCCTAAATTTTCTCGTTTTGAGCTTTCCAGTGAAAAAGAAAGAAAAGTTTTGTCGTAAATCAGCGCTAATTTTCATTAATCAACCTTTTCTCCGATTACTTATATAGTCTTTACTTTTCCACTTTTTACGCTTGTGTTTAATACACGCAGCTATCCATATCGGGTGAGCTATTTGATTAAAAAACCTTCAAATTTAATTGACGCCTCTACAATATCAAATTAATACTGTCCTAATTAAATTAAGCTATTCCGCGCGTCGTCGTATAGCTACACGATACTTTATCAACGTTGCTACTGCGAAAGTATAGACATATTATAAGCGATAATTATTTGACGTCGCACACACGTACATAAACACACAGAGAGATCTGCTAACAGACAGCAAATAAACGAATATGTATATTTTTTTTGCAAAAGAGAAATGCCAATATAGTATAGTAATAACACATTAATATACATTGCAATTTAGCCGGTTATGTATACGATCATCGTCAATTACGCGTCTGTGTGTGTGCGTGTACCTCAACGAAATTTTACTCTTTTAGCACACTTTTCTTGTTTTTTTTTTAGTTTTTTTTTTTATTATAACAGTATAATACAGCTATAGTCAATAGTACAACGACCAATATTGTAACATCATCTAAAATGTAAATTACCTTCTAATTTTATTCCTCTTTCATTGCCATCAGTACCGTGAAATACGAGAAGGATGAGCTTAAAACCTGTTAAACATAAAACAAATTTAGAAACACGCGCGCCGACGGTCAAAATTAATCTGAAAAGGCGAAAAAGAAAAAAAATTAAAAAAAAAAGGAGAAAAAAATGGAATGGAGTAAAGAAAAAACTATTCTATCGCTGTGCGATAATATTCGTAAGAATTCTAATGTACAGATAAGAAAAATATGGAGGAAACGCTTCACCTTGAGGAAGGACTCGAGCGACATGTCGTAAAATTTCCCGGCGGTAATGGTGCAGGGCTTTCGCGATCGCATGGAGACCAGTTTCAGATTGACCGGCGAAACGCTACCGATCCAGCCGCTGCCGTAGGCGAATTCGGCGACGTTTTCGCTCTGCAACAACGGAACAAACGTCTTCCACGTTAGAGTATCCTTTGAATCCTATTACAATGAACACTTTTTTCTAAAAATCCCGGCTTCCGTTCGAAGCTGTACCTCGGTCTTGAGCATCTGCCCGCTGTAGCTAAATATGAAGAGCTCCATTATCGCGGACTGCAGGAAGCTCGTGTATTTCATGAGCCGCGCCCTGTCCTCCAGCATCTGTTAATCACGAGTCCACGGTTGAGCCGTTAATCTCCAAAATGCCGATATATACCCCTCCCCCTCCTCCCCCGGATTCTCTCTGCCGTACCGTGGTCAGCTGAAATCCAGCGAAGCATATGAGGCCGGTGCTTATGATGAACTGCGCCAGCGCCAGTAAATTTATGATGCCCTCGACTTTTTCTGCAAATCTGAGAGGAGAGCCGCCGTTGCGCAAGGACACCTCCTCCTGAGACTTCCTTCTTCTTCCTCGTCGTTTCTCTCTCTCTTTCTCTCTATCATTCTCGTTCTCTTGTTCCTCTCCTTCTTTTTCCCTCTCACCCCTTGACGATATACAGCGACGGCACATGTGCCGCATATCGTCGTGACCATTCACCACCGCCGCAGCTTCTCCGTGGATATATATGTATATATACAGCGGCTCGGCGGAGCGTTACGTCAAACCGGTTTCTCAAAACAGCCCGAGAACCCCGGCGCCAAAGAACGACCGAGCTTTTCCATCATCAAAATGAATGAGAAAAGCCTTCACGAAGGAGAAGAAAAGAAAAACGAGAGAGAGAGAGAGAGAGAAAGAGAGAAGCGCTGTGGTTGGTGTATGCCATACCTGATGCACTGCTGATGTTTACGCACGGCCTTAGCGATCTCCGGGCCGGTTGCCGTCCACTCGCGCGTCTCGATCTTGGCAAAATCTCTCTGTACCAGGCTGAACTTGGCCGCGGCGTGGATGGTCGTGACGAGGCTGAAGCTCGTAGCCCCGGCGATGGTGCTGCAGCCGAACGTGCCGTTGACCTCGCTCACGAGGTAGGTCAGGCCGAAGCTGCGCATCGAGGCCGTGTGGTTGAAGTAGAAGTAGCCGCGGAACGGCAGCTTACGCTCCGCCTCGGAGTCTTCAATGATCTGTCCAGCGACATCGGATACATAGAGAGATATCGGTATGTACTGCATGAAAAAACAGTGAAAATCGACAAAGTAAAGCAAATAACCTCGACGATCGGCATGAGGGTGAAGCCTAGGTAGCCCATAAAGACGCTGATGATGAAGAGCTTAGCGAGGCGGTAGGCGAGGCCAGAACGTTCGCGCAGCAGCTCGCGATCGGCAGGGCTCGAGTCAGCCCAGTCCCGGCGCATCGTCTCGACGACGAAGTACATGTCGGATTGCCGGAGGGTGAAGACGATGACGCGCAGGAGGGCGAGGTAGAAGGCGCAGCAGACGAGGCTGCACTCGATCGTCTCGTTCATGTCCACGCCCCAGAACAGCACGGCGTCGGACGTCGTCGCGAAGCAGCTCAGGCACATCAAGCCGACCATGAGGCCGCGGAAAAGACGGCCGCTCGGTCTTTGTAGCCTATCCGGCCAGCAGCCGAATATGCGGCACGAGGTTCTTATGGGCCAGATTAGACCCTCGTACTCCTTGTCTTTACTTCTCCCCTGCTCAATTGACCCCTGCATAGCCTCTTGAAATACTTTTTCCTGCGCATGTGTATATTTTTATACATTGAAGCTCATAAAACATCAAGCCTTGCTTTATCATATGTAGACCAGATGATTTGCTCTCACATGTTCTTTTTTTTTCTTTATGTGTCTATATAGGGGTCTATTGAAAAATCTGAACTCGAGAGTGTTTCAAAGATATATACTCGGGGCATGAAATGTGCTGCGTTACGCTTCGTTTAGAATGCATCTGCCGAACACGTGTGGATACCGAGTTATCTCGAATATGTGTGCGATGTGTACAGCACTGCTCTCTCTTTCTCTCTTGTTATCGAAAAATTTTATTGACACTCGCGTTTGTGCTGGCTGCTTTTTATGTTTCAACAGCGGATAGATTAGACCGCGTTGTTTTATTAAATATTTCGAATGCATTTGTTGAGCTACTCTGGATGAGTAAACGTTTGAGTGTAACGTATAAGTGAGCTATAATACGCGCTAAGAATAAATATTAGATAATAGAAACAACTGTGTCAAAGTGATGAAATAAGAAAAAAAAAACAGTTTTGTGACGAGATTTACGTTTTCGCTTCATAGAAGTGTGATATTAAACTTTTTGAATTTTGTCGGTAACATTCCAGTAACGTTTATTTAATAAAAGGCCGCTTGGATCACGCGATGGAACAATGGATTAGCCCTTCCTGGCTATCACGCGACTTTTAGAGCACAAGGAAAAATAGATATTCTTTCAGCGCATTGTAATTTTTATAATTACATCGATATAATTAAACAAAAATATACACAAAATATTTGTAGAGTAAATGAAGATTCTTCAAATTTTATTTTTTCAAAGCGCGTTTTACCTAAAAGAAAAAAAAAGTCGACGTCAAGACTGAAGTCCCAGATTATTTCTCACGTCCCCAAAAAAACTGCTTTTCCCAGATGTGTACAACAAAGAAACAAAACAGATTTCGTTTACTACACCAGAAACTCAATCGTTGGAGCCGTACGTTCTTTGTGCTCTCTAGAGACACACTCGACAAACTTTTCTCGCCATAGCTGCCAAGATATATTAAAATCGAACTAATTTCCCGAGGTAGACAAAAAAAATGACAAGCCTCGCAGCTCGTCAATTTCGCCATCTATAAAATGCAGGGTTTTAGCGCTTGATTACCCGATCGCCGTATATACTTTCGCCAAAGCATGCAAGTGCCCCTCTTAAAGACCCGTCTGTCATGTCATCCAGCGCGCGAGCGTTTAAATAATGGATGGACACAGAAACAGGCGTCGCAGCTGTCTTTCGCTCGCGCGCGACTTAGCTGTTAATTTGGACAATTGACGGTTGCCGGTTTCTCTCGCGGCTCTGACGCGGAAGACAATTATGCCTATGGCTTATAATACGTGATAGGATCGAGAGCTTGGCTCGACCAGCATGGCTGATGCGCCTCGTTGAGAGTAGAGTCGACGTGGGAAAACCAATGCGTCGACAATGTGTTACATGTATATATTGTTTGCAGCTGGACTCCAGATTTCCTATTGGACCTTGTTATTCTCGCCTTTGTGCGGCCGATCTCGTTGCGCCTCTGCTGCCGCAGCTGTTTGCTTCTCTAATTTGCTTCTCCGCGCTTACGCAATGTTTTATTATTATCCTGGTGTTTCATGCGGGAGATACATCTTGTATTCCAATGTGCGCCTGTATTGTCATTCAAGGAGCCGCTTTTATTTGTCATCATTGGTAATGAGCAGTTTAAGATAAACGAGACTCATTATGGCGCTTCTCCATTTCGTTTTAACGTGCTCGAAGTTGTAAATTTTGGTTAAAAAATTTTTTATTTACGCCGATGCAGCAGTTGGCTGAAGATGATATATAATTGCATGACTGTGTCGTGTTTTATGAATAATTTCCGGCTGAACAACGTTTCGATGATTTACTTCATATGTTAGAATATTGAGAAACACCAATTTTACGCGCAGATGAGAAAGAGAGGTAATTAGAAACTTTACGTTATCAAGAATTTATTAATGACAGCTACGTGGATCAATAACGCGTTTAAAAAGCAATTTCTCACAACATCTAGTCGAGCAAGTCCAAATCTGAAAAAGACCATCACAACAAAATTAGAATTTTCCTTCTTTGGACACTCGAGCTTCAATGTTCAAGGTATCGTGACGAACAATAAAGCTACGTCAGTCCAAATTAGCGTTAGTCGAGATAAAACGAATCCAAGTCTCGCTACGTCATTCGGCGGTATTTGGTAAAGGTACGTGTCCCCTCGCGTTTACATTGGCAAACAAGTCGAACGCTACTCGTCAGCGCTATAATTACCGATTTTTGCCGATTTTCACGCACATCAAAAGGATTCGTAAGGTGAATGGTTCATATTTTATTCCAATATATAAGAAAAATCAATAGTTTTCCTCAATCTTTATTTTTAGCTTTATGAATTACAATGAGTGTTCTTTAATTTATAAACACTATAGTTACAATTACTCTTATCGAATATTACAATCCATATAATGCATGTAAACGTAAATCTGAAACAGAAATGCATTTTTGATTCGTGGGAAACAGGTGGCCTTCACAGAAAAAGATATATACGTACGTAAAAATCTGTTACTTCTCGCTTATTACCCTAGAAAAAAAAACTAAATTACTGCGGTAATTAAATTTTTTTTTTTTCAAGAAACAACAAAATGATTCATACAGTCATTTTTTGTTTCAAAATGTTTTCGTACACTTAATTTTTTTACACTTGTAAAATCATTTTAATTGTTTCGATTATTTTTATTAACTCTCTTTTTATACGATATGATATACCAAGAGTAGAATCATCGTTTCGTCCAATGCCGCTGATTTCAATGCGCATTCGTTTGTTTAATTTTTATCGAAGCTCGACTCTTTGTGAGCAGATATTTTTTTTCAATTCCTTTTATATGAAAACATTGCTTATACACTCTCGTGGCGTAGCCTCGTAAAATTGATTTTTATTATGAAAATGAATGAATCAGGTATTCAAAGATTATTCGCGCGTCGATCGCTTTTATTACATCGTTGACAATAAAGCGACTCCTTCTCTTTTTTTTTACAGCTTACACATATACCTTCGTGACTCAGGCTTTGGCGAAATCAAGAGCCAAAAGTGTTTATAATTAATCGTCAAATTCGTTAATTTAGATAGAGCATGTAACCTTGTGCGCCTGGATGTGTATATTTTAATTTTATCTCTCGGCGCCAAAAGTCCATATTCCTCGTTGGCTCGTTCGTGTGTTTGTGTGGCGCGCATATAATCTCTCGTATACAACACATTTTTTTTTCCTTTCCTAAAATCTCCATTAAACATCTTGTTGACTACGAAATAATGAATTTAAGCTCGCGTGCGCGAGATGAGCCTAAAATTCCGCAGTAGCCCCGTGGCATAATCGTCGTGTGTATAAAAACACGTATTATCAGCTCAGAGTCGACTTCTGCGCATCTAAATGGCGCGCAATTATTTGTCCCAACTATATTTTTTTATCAAGAAATGTTGAGCGTGCGTTATCGCTATTAAAACACAAACCCCTGGGAAATTATCATTTTTTGTTTCTCTCGTTTGCAAACTCCTGCTGTATGTATTCTAAAAAAAACACAAGATAATGCGTTGTTGCTGCTTTGCTTTTAAAATCTACATTAAAAAATACGTTTTTTTAACGCAACAAATATTTACCGGCATTACTTGATTTATAAATTCGATTGATAAATAAAACGTAAAAATTAAACAGTCGAGTCGTCCGTAACTGTTTTTTTTTCTTTAACAAATATTTATTCGCCCACCCACTGTACAAAATAATAGTATTTTCGTTTTAACGGTTGAAATCACAGGCCACTACTTCCCGGTCTGGCTGTGCATTTAACCATTATTCATAAAAGCAGCTCTTACAGCAGCATATACTTAAACCAATGTACAAGCATTATTTATAAAAATATTGACCTTTTGCCGTTCAGGTCACTTATAGCACTTAATGACAGAGAGTCGAAAGAAAAAAACTCCGCGTCAACTTATCACGTATTCTCATAAATTTATTTATAAACGGCCGTCAAGCAAGGCTTTTTACTAAAGAGTCCCTTTGTCAATCTTCTTATGTACCTTTTGATCTTGCGCGATCATTTAGAATTCACTCACGGACCCGAGGGACTTGAGAGAAAATTATAGACAGGCAAGAAAGAAATGGGTGAAAAAACTTTCCGCGAACGTTGCGACTTTCCACGCTGGAATTGATATGAGTTGGTAGCGTGTACGTTTATTCTTGAGAAAATTGTCGACTTTCTCTCACTCCAGACTCGTGTATATCTATATATGCCTGTAGATATAGAAACATATACACATACGTATATGTTCTTTAGCTTATTTCAATTAAACTTTCTTACATTTTTTCTTTTTGTGGCAATTCTTGCTTTTTGCAAAAGTAAAAGTATAGTTAACGAACTATATGCGTCAGAGAGCGTACTCTCTTGACCGCAAAGAGAATGATAAATTTTTTTAAAATTACTTTTACCCTATCTCTCTTTCTCTCTATTAAATACTTTACGTAATTGCTAGAAGTTGGAGATGGAAATTACGCAACTACACACTCCTTACGATGATAATGACAGAGTAAAATGAGACTTGCTCAAAACAAATGAGAGAGAGAGAGAAATTTAGCATCATTTGTAAAAATCTGACTATAGCTTGTAGTTATAACTATAATTATAGCTTAATCTCTGTATGCTGTACAAATAAGAGTATTTTCTTTTTGTTATCAAACAAATCCTTTTTCAGCTTTTCCTCCGTTATTTAAGTATTGACATTGAAATTTCTAATGTTATCTACTTTAGACTTAACATTTACACACTCTATTCTACGCACAATAACTTTATCTTTACGCACGCAACTGCCTTTAATAAGCTTTTTACGTTATTATAATCATTTTTTACGCATAGTTTTAAAATTTTCAAAATGTCACCGATTGGTTTTTGTCACGCATAACGCTAACCGATATTTGATAAATAACACGCACATAGTACGAATATAAGACAGAAAATATTTTAAGAGAAATTAAATATTCCAATTTAATTGTGCTTGATGTGGTGAATTTATCAGTGACAGTTGCTGATTGCGTGGAAAAAATATGCTGACGAAACCCATCTTCCATATTTCTAGGTCTTGAAAAGCGTCGCAAATATATCCAATCGTATTATTGTCGCTGTTTTTGATATTGAACATCCAGAACAACAGTTTTAAATAGAGCACATTTGTCATGACAGATATAATAATTTATGCATTTTAGGATCTTTTCATATATATCTTTAAAATACACGCTAAACAAATGATTATTTTGTTTTCATTTCATAACCATTGCGTAAGTTTTCTAAAAAGACCTATTCAGAAAATTCTGAATTTACTAACAATAACAAGGATTGTTTAACAAATAAAATATATATATATATATGTAGCCCATGAGAGACGGAGAGAGAAAACGCCAGTCAGCCATGTTGGTGTACAGGTGACGTCAGGCAGGTCGGAAAAATCGATAATTGCACCAATATTGCGCCATCCTCGCAATTACCGTATGTATATTTATATACACAACGCGGCCCCGGGGGCGCATAAGTGCCTGTCCCACGGATATCCGCGTTGTAGCCTGGCTTCGCTCTCTCGAATGTCCCCGCAGCGGGGCCTCACCCCGGAAGCACACCTGTTCCCCCTTTTGATACAAAGAAACCCACATCCCCTCCCACTCTCTTCCGAGAGTGCACGCACAGTGCTATAGCGGGAAAGCCTGGCCGTGCAAAAGTTCTGGAAGCAAAAGAGTGCCACCTGAGCCCCCCCGGCGCTTTGAACGTCCCCGCCGAGCCCTAGGCTCTCCAAGCCAATCGCGAGCAGCTGCTGGTGCGCACAGTGCGCCTGCACCTATAACCGGGCTCTCTCCTCGCTACTCTAGTCGATACGACGTTTTCAGTCGACAGTAATAAGTAGTCCAAGCCAGCTGCGCGCTTGCAGTGCGAGAACGCAGTGTGACACACCGGGGGCAGTATTAGGTAGCCCTTAAAAGGAGCAGCAGCCCAGCTGGCTAATACGAGAGAGACCATGTCTTCGTCGTCGCCATTCGGACCCGCTAAACATGCACTAAGCACAAGCCTCGAACCGCTCGCGTGAAGCTAAAGCTCCGGGAAAGAGAGAGAGCGAGAGAGAGAGAGAGAGAGAGAGGAGAGCAGTTGTGTGCCGCAGCAGGCAGGCAGTGACCACTGCAGGCAGCCATGGCGGTCTCTCACGCCCTGGGTATGGGCGAGATTATCCACTTGAACGTCGGTGGAACGAGGTGAGATTTTATAAGCTATTGGTAAATGGCCGTCGAGGACTTGCGAATCAATATTGTAAACTAGTCTGCTTGGACTTTACACACCAAGGTTACGCTCCAAGTCTTTTACTTGAAGCTTAGGTCTCTTTTACGTCGATTGTATGTACACACCAGACGGTCGTGCTAATGTTTTTGTTTTGACGTTCGGACAATTGTAGGCTTCTCGTCGTATTAATTAATCGACTGACCTAATTATGTTTTTGTCTATTTCTAGTTGTCATCTGTTAACTAAGAATTACATCTTCTGTGTTGATATCTTTATCTTTTTACTGCGTTGCTCTCATTATTGATTAAAAGTCGTCAGACAATATACATAGTTTTGCAATACTGCTCAATTTTTATTGAAATATTGTTTTTGGATCTTCCAGGTTCTCCACTTCTCGCCAAACATTGTCCTGGATTCCAGATTCCTTCTTCACAGCCCTGCTGAGCAATCGCATAGCAAGCAGACGAGATGAAAATGGAGCATTGTTTATTGACAGAGATCCAAAGATTTTTTCAGTCATTCTCAACTATCTGCGCACTAAAGATGTTGACTTGACAAGTGTAAATATTCGTACGTTAAGACATGAAGCAGAGTATTATGGAATAACTCCACTAGTTAAAAGACTGATGCTATGTGAAGATTTGTCCCAATCTTCATGTGGAGATATTTTGTTTTATGGTTATTTGCCACCCCCAAGTAAGTTTTTAGCACTTAAATTTTTATCAATAACTTTTTGAATACAGCCATAACTATTCTTTTTATCTCAGACATTCCACTGCAAGAAGCAACAAGTGTACCAACTACTGTTACTACTACTGTCAGCGACGTATCTGTACATGGTAGGCCTACTGGATCTAATTCTACACCTCCACCTAGAAATGAAGCAGCTTCCGTATCTCAACCTGCTGTTGGTTCATGCAATTCACCAGCTCAAGTATCAAACTCCAACAGTATGTTTATTATACTGTATAGTCTACAAAAAGTTTATGAAATAAGAATAAATTAAATAAAATTTTTTTCAAATTAAAATAATTTAATTTGCAGATTATCGAGTCTCTCAAAGAGGACATTCACATTCTCGTACACCATCTCTTGATCTTAGGCATGCTAGAAATAGTTCAGCAGACTTAAATAAATTATTCAAAAATGATATTGGACTAGTATTTAGTCCTCAGACTGGTAGGCAACATTTGTTTTATTATTTGTCAATAAATCATTTCAATAATTTATAATTAACATCTACATTATGTACAGTTTTTAAATCATTAGCACTAGCAGTTTCTAAATTTTGAAATAATTTTTAGTTTCAGGCTGGGCTGATCCACTTAGAGTTCAGATAATTAAAGCTCATCATAATTGGATAGCTATAGCTTATGCACATTTTATAACATGTTATCGCTTAAAAGACTCTTGCGGATGGCAACACGTATTTACTAGCCCGCACGTTGAGTCTGTAATTGAACGAGTTGCGATAAACGCAAAAATGGGCATGGGTACTGAAGGAAAAATGGTAGCGATTTCTTATGGTAGTCAAGTTAGACTTTGGAATGTTACCGAAGACGGAATCAAGACTAACATCGGCACTTTTAATTTAAATGTGCGAGTTGAGTACTTGTTTTTTATCGGTAGCCAATTGGTTGCTTTGTCACCGACTGGAAAAATAGGAGTTTGGCACGCAATGACTCACCATTGGCAAATTCAAGATGTCGTTTCTATTTCTTCATTTGATACAGCAGGATCGTTTCTGTTACTTGGCTGTAATAACGGATCTATTAATTACATTGGTAAATCACTGCCCTTAGTTATACAATAAAATTATTACTTTTAAGTATCATTTTTTAGATGATGTACATTTCAAAAACTATATTAAAAAAAAACTTTTTTATGCTTACAGATATGCAAAAATTTCCTCTCAGAATGAAAGATAACGATTTACTTGTAACACAGTTATACAGAGATCCAAGTAATGATCCCATTACTGCAATATCAGTTTACCTAACGCCAAAAACAAGTACGTTACTCTAATTATATTCTAACTTATATAAAATTGTGCAAATAATATTTTACAGAGAAAATGGATAAAAGCAGCGATGCACTTGTAGAAAATTTCCTTTTTCTTGATTATGTTATTTTTGTTTAAATTTTTTAATTCACTAATTCTGTTCGCATTTAGTAAGTATCGCGAATTGATGTTCCTTTTGGGGCTCATTTTAACGCCATTCTATTCCAAATCATGTAGCTGAATAAGACTATAGTTTTCTTTAATAAACTACAACTGCCCTCTCATTTTTAAAAAGTATAATCCTAACGATTATCAGAAATTATAGTTTTTTAAAATGTTGAGAGCAACCGTTGGTGATGAAAAATTCGTGAAAAAAGCTTTTTGATTAATTTTTAGGCAAAATTTTCGCTATCCACTTTTTTTTCATTATTTCGTGTAATTACAACAACTTACCATAACATTTTTTGCTTCATGAATTGGTACCGTACAACTGGATACATAGCACAAGGCAAGTATGGGTCTTTCTGTTCTAAGTTCAACATCACAGTACTTATACATACATCTTTTATATATCGATTACCACACAATTCTATATTTTTGCATCATATTGTAATTTCATTTGCATTTCATATATGTAGGCAGTAGTACGTGTGCCCTTTCCTATATTTGATTTATTTATATATTTTTTTCTGTTTGTATTTTTATTTTCCTACTTGTAAAAATAGTAATTTTGTATACTTTTATAATTTTATTATTCTATTGAATCTCCATGTTGTTTGATACATTTGATTTTCATTGAACGATTGCACCTTGCTCTCCCTATGCATCCAGTTGTACTAATACGCAGACATGGATAATTTTGTAAGCTTTGTCATATGCATCACCTAACGTTACTGTACTTTATTTTTTCCTGTGAAAAATTCAAATTAATTATTTAAAGTTGTAGCCTATAACACTTCATAAATTATTCATATCCGTGAAACATGCAGTACAAGTATAAACTGCTGTCCACCATCTTATTTTGAAAATAATATTCTACAACAGAATTGTAAGCTTGAAACTATTGTTGTACATTAAAAAATGACTAGGTAATTGAGAGGAGCAGGATTTGTATACAATATATTCATACAAGTTGATCCTAATATGCTAAACCCAACATTCACCATTTGGGCACATCTACTACTTTAATGCATGAACAGTATTTATCTCGCGACATAGATTTGCATGAGTTTGTACTCCTATATCCCCATATTATTTGTTTGTTTTACTATTAGCAGCTGGCCGTTGCATGAATAATAAGAATTAACATTGAGTCGTTGATAATCTCTGTAATACAGTAGACGTATTTATAAAATTTTGAAATCTGTTTGACCTTGTGATTAAACTTTCTTTACGAACTTAAGGGCCTGATGAAAATCGTTTCGATTTTTTAGGTCTTTGCGGAAATTGGATTGAAATAGCTTACGGTACGAAATCGGGAAGCGTCAGGGTTATCGTACAGCACCCGGAAACTGTTGGTCACGGACCTCAGCTATTCCAAACATTTACTGTTCATCAAAGTAGCGTTACCAAGGTAAACTCTTCAGTAATTTCACTTTAGTAAAAAAGAACAAACAAAACATAAAAATGGCAACCATTAAGTACCTAATTGTAACGAACAAATGAAAAATGTGCAGGTAACTTTGTCGGAAAAGTATTTAGTATCCGTGTGTTCGGAGTACAACCACGTTAGGACTTGGGCTGTCACGAGATTTCGAGGTATGATCTCGACTCAGCCTGGTTCGACGCCCGAGGCTAGTTTTAAAATCGTCTCACTAGACGCGGTCGAGCCATGCATTAGTTACAACGCAGGCAACGATTTCGGTACGTTGAAATTCAAAGCTGCGACTCGATTATAAATTAAACGCGAAATAATCGAATGTTTAATAATTATACTTGATTCCTCCGGGGTGGCCAACATCGTAACAGGTCCTTTTGGCGAGCAAGACGACGAGCAGGTATTCGTGCAAAAGGTCGTGCCGGAAACCGATCAGCTTTTCGTCAGATTAGCGTCCAACGGCAAGCGCGTGTGTGTCATTCAGTCGATCGACGGCAGCGTTATCACGTCGTTCTGCGTTCACGAGTGCGAGGGCTCGAGTCGTATGGGCTCGCGCCCGAGGCGATTCATATTCACCGGACACTCGAACGGAGCCATCCAAATGTGGGACCTCACGACCGCCCTCGAGCCCTCCTACAACGCTTTAGTTGGTAAGGGTCTGTATGCTTTTTATAACTTTTTATTAAAAATGTTAAATTCAAACTTGATGTTAGTTGAGAGTATGAGCTGTTGAAAAAAAAAAAAAAAAATTTATCAAATGAATGAAAAAATTGAAATTTTTCAATGGCAATTTAAGATAGCAGACGATGAAAAGTTTTAAAATCTTTTTCTTTCATTATACAGCCAAAGAATCTTCTGGTGGACCTACCCCGGAAGAACTGTGGAAACTACTGGATCAATGTGATTTGAGCAACAGCCATTGTTCGACGCCCAGCATAAGTCCGTCTCCGTCCTTAATTACCTCGGGGCCGAGGATAAAGGCGAGCAATGTTTTATTTCTTAATCAGTCGCAAAATTCGGGATCTTCGTCTGGACCGAGTCAATCTTAAATGTGAATTAAAGAACTCGTTTTTTACAGCATTTGCATTTATTTTTTTGCGTTTAACATGTACATAGGAACGTAAATTTAATGATTTTTTGACTTTTACATTGACTATGTCGAGTGTAGTAGTCACGGTTTATCGAATCATGATAAACCATGTCTTGGGATGTAATATTAATTCCTATACGTCGTTAAGTTTGAACAGGGTTTGAGCTTTATAAGACAGCATCGTTGTTACAATAATTATTTCCACTGTGATTCAGATGTGTATATATATAATACTGTTTACAAGACTTTCTTTAATAAATAATCTCACTGTAAATTATATTAACAACGTATGAGTATTGGTGAACTGAGTAAGTGTTTTTAATATCTGGCACAATGTAAAGATTAAAAATAAAAGAAATTTGTGATAGTTATCAATCAAAAACATCTTGTTTATTAATAAATCTAGTATAGGGTTATAATTATTAATAATTGTAAATATATTCTCAAAAGAGACTAATATTTTTATTTTAAGTAAATATGTATACACTACATATTTATCTGGTCATGTACATAAACAATATTACAAAAACGGAAATATGATATTGATAAAATTAACAAATACTATTTAAATAATATGATCTTTCTTGCAGTTTAAAAAATTCTCAAGAGCGCGTATTACACGTTTCATTGTAATCGAGGCACAGCGGTGTTTAATTAATTTAAACTATCTAATATATCTAATTCATTATGCGGCTCATCGACAACGCAACGTCCTATTAAACAGGCCATAAAATTTGAATTTTTGAACAGGCCGTTGTTTTTAAAATTTCTTTGTTAAAATCATTCGATTGCAAATAGTTAATCATACTTTAACAATTTATCAACTTCAGAAGCGTACGATCTACGTCAACGATACTTTTTTTTGCGATCAATGTAATTTCTTTAACTGATATGTATATTATCTGCACATTTTCTATGCTATGACATGCTTCTGCCAAAACAAATTGTTGCTAAACCAACTAGGATTTGTCATTGGCGTTAACAAGCAACACCAGGCTACGAGGCCAATCACAAACAGAGCAAAGAGCTTTGTCCTTTCGAGGGGATCTTCGTAAGCAACTACTTCGGTCAGGTCGGGAAAGCCCATGTGGTTGCAAAAAGAGTGGGCTGTAAATGGCGCGGCAAAATGACCTGTCGACAGAAAATTGGTTTGTATAAAGGCTAGGATTTGAATCGGTAATGAATATCAATTTAATTAAACAAATCTATTTACCAGTTTTAGCGAAGAGAAATGCTGCGTACGCACCAAACACTGTCGTGTATGCGAACTGAAAGCCTGCGGGTAATAAAATTCATTCGGTCAGTTGATGCACGAGAAATAATTTGAATTTTGAATTGTCGTCAACATTAAATATTGTCTATTCGAACACTAGAGAGCTTTCAAGCTGTCAGCTTAAAATACAACGAGCAGTAATTATCGACGCACATTGTTTTGTACATCGTTTTAAAACGCACACAATCAGCTATACACACTTACATGATCTCAAGAGGGCCGTTTTAAAATCCATGCCTCGCCTCGTATTCTCGATAAGATGATGAAAGTGAGCGACTCCAAAAAAGAGGGGGCATATAAAAATGGCAGTGGTCGGTGCAAAGCACTGCAAGAGCAGCGGCAGCATGCAGGCTCGGAAAGTCCATTCCTCGGATAGCGGCGCGACGACTTGATTCCTCCACCAGATCAATGTCTTGGCACTGTCCAGCCAATACGTCGGCTCTTTGAAACAATAAACGCAATTTATATACCGTGATAAGCCGAGTCGAGCAATGAAAAGCAAGTTTGTACGAAAATAAACGACTCCAGCGATCGAGATTTTCAATTGGATCAAATATTGCGAGCCGACGACAAAAAGTCCGGAGCAAATTATCATGGAGCAGAAAATCAAAGGAGAAGCGGATACTCTTCAACCTTGTCGTTGCTTACCAACGTAAAGTCGCCAGAGGCCGTTGAGGCCCTGCATGTAGAGCGGCCCGAGAAAGAGGACCATCGTAAGGCAGAGCGGTATGATAATCGCTTGAATTATCCCGGGCCATCGAAGTCCTAGCAGCTCCCAGAGGCTCGCCTGCAAGAGATATGCATATCAATGTTTGAAGAGGATCCGCTCTGTGTAAAAAAAAAAGGGAAAGGCAAACCGCGTCGATGTGAAATGTGTACTTACGCCTTGGTAGAATTTCTCGTTAATCCCAAAGTAGAGAGACAGCGGGGAGAGCAGCGTCATCACGAAGACGCTGAGGAACCGCCTTTTAATTATGCTCGGGTCGTCCCTGGAAAAATTTTTCATGAATAATCCCTCTGCTTTAGGCGCTCACTGAACACGGAAAGCAGAAGCTGAATAGACTTTCGACGGAATTTAAAAATATCCCCCGGCTCAAAACGACTCGTGCGTTTTTCGAATTGAGATAACATTGTTCGGCTTACTTTTAATCGAGCGCAAGTAAAATGGCGCTCTATATTTGTAATCATAATAACGGATAGGCAAACGTCCCATCTCTTTCTTTGTGCGTATATAAAAGTGTCTTAATTTTCCAACGATTTGCTTATTATTTTTTTTTAATTCAGATGAAAATACGCGTTAGTTGAATATTGGCGTTGGACCGAGGTAAAAAAGAAAACTTGTATAGCAGACGAAAAAAAAATCAATTGACGGTTTCTAAAATTACAGCGGAAAAATTCAATAATAAAGCAGCGGTCACGCGTGATGAAACAAAGTCAGAAGAGGAGCGGTAAGGGGGGACGTAACTCTGGCAGGCTCTCGGGCGCACATCGCTCTAGAAACGAGACGCATTGAATACCAAATTTGCGTGCATTAGCAAAACGAAGTAGGCGCGTAGAGCGAAACGCTTCTAATTTTAAAGCTCGAATCTGCATAATTTCGCTCGATCTTGCGAGTTTTTTTAAAATTTCAAAGCCAATACAGAGCGCCCGTTCGCTAACGCTATGCTGTCCTGAGATTTATAAATAAGAGGCTTTAAATTTGGAGCAGACGGCTCGGCCGAAATTAGAGATCTGAACAAAAATCAATCCCTGGAAGGTATATATTCGTAGATGGAACACATACTGCTGATCGGACGTGTTGGGATAAAAATTATTGTGGCTTAATTTGATTGGTAGATGTTTGCCCTGCAATTGATTGTTTACCCCTTTTGTAAATTTACATTTTGCGCTGAAATAATAAAAACGAGAGTGTGCAAATTTTAAGAGAAAAATTTGCGAGTCAAAGGATAGATCGGTAGATAGGCGCGCTAAATGTATTTATTATTTAAATTTAAAAATTTATCCAACCACAGAGTGTTTTTGATGATTCGAGGCAGTTTGTTTGCCAAGAAGGAAAAAAAGAAAAAAAAGATATAGCTGTATCAGATAATGTAGAATATTTTTTCAACACTTTCAGATTATAAAAAGTCATGACATTTTTGGAGCAAGAAAGTGTAAACACGCAGTTGCGCGCGTGTGCGTAAGCTCCACTTTCTTTAAAAGTCGACTTTCCAAAATCGCCTGACGTTTGACGAATTGCGTCAAAATAAATGCTTTTCCTATCAACGCCCCGTGACAAATAAAAATATTAAAAAGAAAAATGAAAAGTTTCCGCTCATCGAACGAAAATATCTCAAATTTTTCTCTTTCGAGTCAAGCGAATCAACATTTAACAGAGAAATCAAAGCAGGAAAGCCAGCGATAATAAGTATATAAGCATAAAACGTCGATATCGCACGAAATGGTGGACCGAAAAAAGGTCTTTAATAGGATCTCGTGGGGGGAGATTGGAGATTGCCGAGAGAGAGAGAGAGAGAGAGATTGAAGAAAAAGCGAAAAAATACCGGCGTCGCGTTAAATATCGGAATCCGGAACGAAGGAGGAGTATGACAAAAGCGCCAAGCTTAGGTTAGTAATTGGCGCAGTGGTGCGGGGGTGCAGTGTGCAGTGGCGCCACCGAGGCTCGACAGCGAGAAAGAGAGAGCACGTGCGTCGAACAAAGACAGACGGCGGGGATGGAAAACAAAACATTAGCACACAGGCGTTTTAAAGTCAGGCCAGAGTAGCTCGAGAAATCGAGCTTGCCGGCCTCCTCGACCTTCCGCGCACTTGTCCCCGATGCTAAAATTCCGAGGAGCGAGACAGCCCACATCCCCCGGGATATCTAGGCGTCTCGAAGAAATAAAAAGCCTTACATCGGGTTTAACCCCCGCTAGGCGAGCGTGTAGCAGTTTCGGAGTCGAGGGGTAATGAGTTTACCTGTTAAGCGGCGATCGCCAGACGTAGAGGCTGGCGACGTAGACGACGGAGAGTAGGAGGCATCCGAGGACACCGGTCGAGCAGGGGTAGCCATCGGCGTCGAAGCTGAAGGAGACGCGGGAAGCTCCGCTGCGTCCGCTTGGCTCCATCGCTCCATAACCCGGACTCGCCCAAGCCTCTGCACACCTCTCTCTCTCCCCCTTTTTATTTCTCTCTCTGTTACGAGCTTGCGGCTCTCTCTCTTTCCTCTCCCACGCGCTGTGACGGACGCGCGCCTAGTAGGGGCTTCTGCTCTGCGCCTTCTCCCGGGGGACGCGTCCCGCTCCCACGCACGGTTGTCTGCAGTAGCAGTAGCAGCTCTCCCGTCTTTTTCCTACTCCTTGGACTCCTCTTTGCTCGGGGAACGTCGGAATTCGGAGCAAGCCAACTTCAGCGGCCACGCTACTTTGCTTCCAAGCCTCGAATATACACACGGAGAACCTGCAATAGCATTGTAGATTGTAGTCGCGCGTTTGCGTGTATTTGTACGAATTTAAACGGCTCTATAATAAGTGTGAGACGCCGGAGTCGCGGCTTGACGCAGCAGCGCGGGGTTAAACGGGTATACATGTATATCTAATCATCTGTTATCGACGTAGTCGCATCGTCAGCGCGCTCTCTCGCCTCTGTTGTTTTATTTACTCTTGCCTTATTTATAAACATTAAATAGTAAACGCGCTACCGTAGGCCTTTTACAGGTCTCTCTATAAGCGCTTATGCACACGTACGCATTAGTATTTCACATGCTTACGAGATCTTTGCCCCTTTCCTCTCATTCACGGGGAAAAGCGAATTATTCATGTTTCTCCGCGTATTAAATTTTTATGAGTGACAAGGAAAGTTCATACGTCAGAGGCAGAGTACGTAGGTATGATTCGGAGTCGCGCGAGGGGAAGCCCCTTAACCTGCAAGTTTACGCATAGAACGAAAGAGAGAGTAGGGGGAGAAAGAGCTTCGGGCAGCCGTATTTAACCCCATGGATGGTGGAGCATGCGGCTACAAGAGGAGCCGTGAGAGAACGAGAGACAAAAGGCTTCATGTATATACATTCACGTACAGAGAGAGCACCATATAAAAAGAGAGGCCGGAGCTGTTCGGGGGCATCGAAACGGAGCAGCGAGGCAAGAGGGAGCCTCTCTCGGGAGAGCCGGAGCGCCGCGCAGCGTCGGCTGAACGAACCGCTCTTTCGGCAGGCAGCCCACAGTAGTGAGAGAGAGAGAGAAAGAGAGCGGTGACTTTTGTAGTGGTAATTGCCGATGGGTGTATACGTATAGAGGCGAGGGATCGTGCAGTCACACGGTCTATCGACGTCTTTGTCGCGCCCGTGGCTCGGTGAACAAGGGGCAGAGTAGAGAGATAGCTCGTTCGGAGCGCGTTGGACGGCTGGGTGGATTAGTGGTGGTGCTGGCTGCTGGTCGTGGTGGCGGAGGAGAGCACCGGAGCGCCACAGTCTCACGCACGGAGGAGAGGCCAGTCGCTGCAGGCGTTGAGAGTGAGAGAGGGGCTCGCTCTCGTCGGCCCGTCGTCTCCCGTCGTAGCTGCTGCTGCCGCCGCCGCCACCGCGGCCCCCCGTTGCTGCTGCATCCTCTCCGAGAGAGCTGCACCCAGCAGCGCAGCGGCGCAGCCCGAGCTCGCGCGCACCAAGCAGCCGCCCGGGCGCAACGTCGCCCAACGCCGCCGACGGAGACGACGAGGAAGAAGATGGACGCTCGCTCGCGACCGCTAGCCACGGGAACGTAGTGCGCGCGTCGTCCATTGTGCGTGAGCGCTCGCGCGCGCCCCTGTGTCTCTGTGAGTGTGTCTGCCTCTGTGTGTAACTTGCGTGTGCTCCGCTACTGCTACACGGCTGTCGTGCTGCTGCTGCTGCTGTCTCTCTGATAGCCCTACGCGTACATGTATGTGCGAGAGAGAGTGTGCCCGTGACGGAGCGCGCGTGTAAGTGCCAGGCAGGAGGCCGCGAGAAGAGCTTCCGCCGGCGGCCACGGGGCAGCCGGGAAGAGAGCAGGAGCAGTGCCCTCGAGGCTCCGGATTGCTCCGGAACTCCGAAGCCCCGACTCCGGGCGGACTCGTTCACGGGGAACCCTCGTCTCGCTCGCTGTTTCCTTCTCTCTCGCACTCGCGCGCCCTCTCATTACAGACATCCGTCTGGCCGTGTAAGCTAGCCCCGTCTCCGTTCGCGAGGGGAGAGCCGACGGCGGAGCGAGCGAGAAGGAGCGAGCCGACGGCTAGGCCTGTGTGCGTGAGAGACCGTGTGCGCGTTCCTATATGTGTGACACCTGGTGAACACAAGGACGCCGCGGAGGAGAGGCTCGAGGAGGAGCGCCCGATCGTCGCTTCGGCGCCGAGGTCGCACCAGCTGCCGCGGAGAAGCTAGCGGAGTCGAGGAGGCAGCAGCCGCTGTAGCAGCAGGCCGGAGCGAGCTGTCTCGGTGCAAAGCGCGAAAAATGCCGAGCGCCTCGTTCACATCGTCGCGCAGCTACCCCAGGAGGTCCAGGCGGAAAGGCGCCAACAGGATCCCCTTGCCCTCGAGGACGAGTTCCGGTGAGTACCTGCTCCGCTTTTATTCCCAGCCCCCCCCCTCGCCCCCCCCCCCCACCTTCTCGCCTTCCCCCTCTAGGCATTCCCTCTCATTCATTTCCCTTTACACATCGCCTATGAGCCGCGTCTGCAGGCTTATAGGTAAACTCGCGTGCAACGCGACTCCGGTTGTTCCATCGCTCCGTATGCGCGATGCTCCGATTCGATCGACCGGAGGCCTCGGGCTAGGCGTACGGAGAAGAGGGGGGGACTGCTGCTTGGGAGAGGTCGGTGGGCCTTGTGGAATTCGGGGGTCCGCTAAGCACGAGGGCCTTGGGTATCGATTCCGGGGAAAGATTCGGCTGGCTGTCTTTCTCTCTCTCCCTTTGTGTATCCCCCCTCGGCTCCTCTCTCTCTCTCATCTCTCCCTCTCTCTCGCGCGTTCTCCCGTGCAGCCCATGGCGTATCCGTCTATACACCGCCGTCTGCCGTCTCGTCGCCGCCGCCACCGTCGTCGTCGTCACGCGGCTCTGTCTGTGTGCGCCTCCGTACGTGTAAGGAGGGGGGGGGCGAAGAGGGGAGCGGCGCTGTCTCTGTGTCTAGATGCGCTCTCCGGCGAGCGTGTCTGCGCGTCTACGGATTGCCGACGAGGATGACGAGCTCGCTCCCGGTCGAGGACTTTCGGCGAGGGGCCTTATGCAAACCGGAGTCGCTCGGCCACAAAGCCGGCGCTCCGATCGCTCCGCTTTTTTCCCCCCTCTGCCGCTGCTGCTTCTGTGCACGCGCGAGTGTGCGTGCGTTATATGTGTGTGCAGTAGTGCATGCTCGTTCGCGCGCACTCGTGGGAATCCGGCGTCAAAGGGCCTTCTCTTAACACTACGGAAGCGGATCGAGCGCTGGCTACTTGCTCTCTTTCTCTCTCTCGGTCCTCATCGGTTTCTTTCTCTCCGCGTTCTTCGTCTCCTTCTCGCGCTGCGACACTCGCAGGGAGACTCTACTCTCTAGAGCGCCGTCGACCTCTTTTACCTCCCCGTCCATGCCGTCCTCTCGATTTGTTGCTTCGGCATCATTCTCCTGATCTTTCGCTTTCGACGACTTTTCCGGCGGCTGCCACATCCTATGTACGAAAGAGAAAGAGCGAGAGAGAGAGAGAGAGCGCCTGGTGTTGATGAGGTCGAGGAGGAAGAAAAGGAGAGGGGAGGACCGCTTGGCTTCCTTTTTTCTTTTTCCATCGTCGGCACAACGGCGGAGGCTCTCGCGTCGCCCTCCGTCCACGCGTTTTGTGTTCCCTTCGGACCGTACGTGCTGTAGGTACGCTGACCGCGTATACATGTATATACACGTACACACAGTTCTCATTTGCGCGTGCACGACTTATAGTAGCAGCAGACACGCGAGGGAGCTTATTTAGAGAAGAAAGAGAGAGAGGGAGTCAAGAGTGAGGGAGAGAGCGTAAATAGACGCGTACACAGCTGTGCGCGTACGAGCGGACACAAACGCGACTAGTCGATATAGGTGTCCGTAGAGTATTGTCGATTTGACCGAATGACGGCCCGCTATACGTATTACTCTGCACTACGTCGCCGCTGTGGTTGACGTCGTTGTCGCGGGCGAGCGCGCGCCTTTGTACGTCCTACGCCAGTGAGGAAAAAGCACATCCGCAGCGCACGAGAAATATGCGTGTTATGACATTTTCGTGCGAGGAGAGAGAGAGAGAGAGAAAGAGAGAGAGAGAGAGAGAGAGAGAGAGAGAGAGAGAGAGAGAGAGAGCTGCAGGCAGACAGCTGGCGCTTCGATGATAAGCCAGCATATCGCTCCAGATCCGGCTCTCTCTCTCTCTCCTCTCTTTATCTCTCTCGTTCGCTCGATGTGGACGCGGGGCCCGCATTGCACGCTATGAACTCAAGGGGAGGTGGGGAGAATGGAAAAGAAGCGCAACCTCGGGAAGGCAGCAGGAGAGAGGAAAAATATGCGCGACCGGGATAGGAGGAGTGTGTGTGCGTTTGTGCTCACGACGTGCAGCTGCACGCAGTGCGCGCGCAGAGCGGGCGCGCGCGTGCCCTCCGGGTGTTTATAGCCCCCCCCGAGGTACATAACACACGGGCACACCGCGAGTGCGGCACCACCACCTCCTCCTCCTGCTTAGCAGCGTACACACTCTCCCTCGGCCGTCTCTATCACCCCTTTTTCCTCTCTTCATATACATCCCGTCTCGGCCGAGCGCCGCTACCTGCTCCTTTTTTTCCGCCGCCGTTTCTGCGCGCTCTGTTTTTCTTATTCGCTTCAGCACTGCGTTTCGCGCGTATCGATCCGCCTATGCGGGCCCTCGCGCTCTCGCGTACGTGTATAACCTGCCTATCCTCTCCTCCGCGGCTCCGCGAATTGCATCAGCGGCGGGCTCGACGACTCGCAATAATAGAAAGTATTCCCTCTCACCCCCCCCCCCTCCCCACACGCCGGCGAAATTTTCGGTTCCGCTCCATCTCTTTCTCCGCGGCTTTATATCGGAGTCAGACGATCGAGTTCGTATATCGGCTGCTCCACGGAATGGCTTCGCCGCGGATCTATTTGCATTTTCCGACTATACGCGCCGCAGTTTCTGTTGCGGTTATTTATACGAGTAGAGCGAGAACGAAGAGGAGAAAAAAAAAACGCGAAAGCACACAATAATGCAATGTCTATGATTCATTAGCCGACTCACGTTGGCAAGAATACCTATATATACGTATACGTACGCAAAAGGTGCTGCAGTGATATAATGACTATGATAAGCAGTTATGTCACAAACTCATGCAAAAGGTAAAAGTAGGGAAGAAAGATAGAAAAAAAAACTGTTCATAAGTACGAGCAAATTTATTCTCACCAAATTTGCGGGGTAGCGTAAAAAACATCGTGCGTACAACTGTTTGTATGCGTGTGCGTGTATGTAGCTGGTCTGTTAACTCCGTCCGCCATTTCGGTATTGATAAGCTTATATTGTCGTATATACTCAATGAAACTGCTATAATAAAACCACACCCACTTATTTACATGATTAACTTAGACTGGCATTCTGTGTTGATAGCGATGTTATCTCTGTCAAGAATCTCTATCGAGCGTTCATTGATTAAAAAAAAAAAAAAAAGAAGAAAAAAAACGAAATAACAAAGAGAGGCTTGCATAAAAACAAACGCAACATTCCTCGTTTATTATATCGCCTGGCTAAGACCTACATCTAACCTTTAAACGTTGATATACGCGTAACGAAGTTGTTTTCACTGCACGCAACAGCAGCCATAGGCGTATTAAAAAGCGAACGAAACAAAGGGTAGTCCGGACTTAACCTCAAAATTTCTCCGAACTTCTCTCTCTCTCTCTCTCGCTCCATACACCTTAACCAAACTCTCCTCCTCCAGCATTAGACGCGCATGCAGGTCTGTAAGATTGAAGTTTGACCTTTATATGCTCGATGTTTACAGCTGAGCCGCTGGAGCTGCCATGCGTGTCGTCAAATCAGATACCACCCGGGGGCGGGGGCATCGGCGGCGCGAACAGAGGTGCATCCCCTAGCGTGTCGGGGGTCGCCGCGCCGTCGCCCTCGCCGTCCCACTCGCACTCCTCGCCGTACGACCTGAGGCGCAAGAGTCCGCCGCACCCGGACCCCGCGCCTGGCACGAGCTCCGCTCTGCCCCCCTCCGGTGGCAACAATGTCTCCGCCGGCATCTCCGGGGGATCGTCCCTTCCGGCAAGGAAGCGACCCAGGCGGACCTGTTCCCTCTCCACCGACAGTAAGTACACTAGCCCATGCTTGTTCAATGCCACCTTCGTACCTTTCACGAATAACCTTTAAAATTGACTGTGCTTCTCTTTTTTTTCTCTTCCCCTGCAGCCGGCACGAACACAAACACGGCAGCGCACTACCTTCAGTACGAGCTGCCCGACGAAGTGCTGCTCACGATCTTCAACTATCTGACGGAGCAGGACCTGTGCCGGGTGTCCCAAGTCTGCAAGCGTTTCCAAGTCATCGCGAACGACACGGAGCTTTGGAAGTCGCTCTACCAGCAGGTCTACGAGTACGACCTGCCGCTCTTCAATCCCGCGCCGTGCAGGTTCGAGTTCGTCTCGCCCGAGGAGTCGGACTACCCGAACCCCTGGAAGGAGAGCTTCCGCCAGCTGTACCGCGGCGTACACGTGAGGCTCGGTCACCAGGAGATCAAGAATCAAAGGACTCGTAACCTGCCGTGCTTTAGCACGATCCAGGCCGCCCTCGACTATCTCGATGAGTTCAGAAACAATACCAGCCCCCCTACCATACTCGTTACCACCAACATCAGCAACAACAATCAGGGCAGCTGCTGCAACGGAGCTGCTGCCAATGCAGCAGGTCAGATTTGTTGCATAAACTTTGCAGATAATAATTTTAATGTATATCTGTGCAAATTTTGCTGATATTTCGATTTTCTTTTTCGTTTACAGCCGGAGGACAAAACGGAACGAACAATACCACGCAGAACAAAGAAGTCGAAGAACCCGGAACGCAGAATCTGGTGTTCCTCCACGCCGGCACGTACCGAGGCGAGTTTCTTGTTGTTGACAGCGATGTAGCTCTAATAGGTGCGGCACCCGGTAATGTCGCCGAATCCGTTATTCTGGAGCGCGAGAGCGAATCCACTGTGACGTTCGTGGACGGCGCTAAAAAGGCCTACGCTGGTCATCTTACTTTAAAGTTTACTCCCGATGCGGCCAGTACTGTTACGCACCACAAACACTACTGTCTCGAAATCGGTGAGAATTGCAGTCCGACGATTGATCACTGCATTATCAGGAGCTCGAGCGTCGGTAAGTCTATTAAATTGCAGAGACTTGTAGTAAATTTTGATTTTGTATCGATATCTGAGGCTTGATTATAAATTTTACAGTCGGAGCTGCGGTTTGCGTATCGGGCATGGGCGCCAATCCAATCATCAAGAACTGCGATATCTCGGACTGCGAAAACGTCGGCCTGTACGTAACGGATTATGCACAGGGCACGTACGAAGACAATGAGATATCGCGTAATGCATTGGCTGGAATTTGGGTAAAGAACTTCGCGAATCCAATAATGCGGCGGAATCACATTCATCATGGACGCGATGTCGGGATCTTTACCTTTGACAATGGACTGGGATATTTTGAAGGCAATGACATCCATAACAATCGCATTGCCGGCTTCGAAGTCAAAGCGGGTGCTAATCCGACTGTTGTGCACTGTGAGATACACCATGGTCAAACTGGCGGCATCTACGTGCATGAGTCCGGAATGGGACAGTTTATCGACAACAAAATTCACTCGAACAATTTTGCTGGTGTTTGGATAACCTCGAACTCTAATCCCACGATTCGTCGGAACGAGATTTATAACGGACACCAAGGCGGTGTCTACATATTCGGCGAAGGCCGCGGCCTTATCGAGCATAATGATATCTACGGCAACGCTCTTGCTGGTATTCAGATCCGTACGAACTCGGACCCCATCGTACGGCACAACAAAATCCATCATGGGCAACATGGTGGCATTTATGTACATGAGAAAGGCCAAGGCCTTATTGAAGAGAATGAGGTTTTCGCAAACACCCTCGCCGGCGTCTGGATTACGACCGGTTCGACCCCGGTGCTTCGGAGAAACAGGATTCACAGTGGCAAGCAGGTCGGCGTTTATTTTTATGATAACGGACATGGAAAACTAGAGGACAATGATATTTTCAATCATCTGTACTCGGGAGTACAAATAAGGTAAATTATTTCGCAGTTTTTATCATCAATTCTCAAATATAATAAAATTGCTCTTTTCTTTTTTTTTCATATTTATTAGCCAACTTTAGTTTATCATTATTTATAATTTATTATTTTTAATTTTAGGACTGGAAGTAACCCTGTCATTAGAGGCAACAAAATATGGGGTGGTCAAAATGGTGGCGTTTTAGTTTATAATAGTGGTTTGGGTTTACTTGAGCAAAATGAAATTTTTGATAATGCAATGGCTGGAGTATGGATTAAAACTGACAGTAACCCAACCTTAAAACGAAATAAAATATTTGATGGACGAGATGGAGGTATCTGCATATTCAATGGTGGCAAAGGTAAAATAATATTAAGTTATAATAAACATGGTTTTTTTTCAAATTAAATATGATTTTTGTTTATCTCCCGTTATAGGTATTTTAGAAGAAAATGATATATTTAGAAACGCGCAAGCAGGAGTGTTAATATCGACACAGTCGCATCCGATATTGAAGCGAAATCGAATTTTCGATGGTCTAGCGGCAGGTGTCGAAATAACGAACAATGCCACTGCCACTTTAGAGTTTAATCAAATCTTTCATAATAGGTTCGGAGGGTTGTGTTTAGCAAGCGGAGTACAACCTATAATAAGAGGTAAATATTAAAATATATAAAGTTGAACTTATAAAGATTATATGTACTAATTGATTTAAATTTTGAAATATTCTTTTCCTTATCCAGGTAATAAAATTTTCGATAACCAAGATGCTGTTGAAAAAGCAGTAGGCAATGGACAGTGCCTGTACAAAATATCATCTTACACATCCTTTCCAATGCATGACTTTTATCGTTGTCAAACATGTAACACTACCGATCGGAATGCTATTTGCGTAAATTGTATAAAAACTTGTCACGCTGGTCACGATGTGGAATTTATTCGACACGACAGGTAATCATTTGATTTTCGTTTAAATAAACCTATATAAGCTAGTCAATATGTTAATTTTTGTACATGATTGCAGTATTGTATTCTTTATAGATAAGTTGTAAATTGTAGCAATTCCTTTCTTTTTATTTGCAGATTTTTCTGCGATTGTGGAGCTGGAACACTGAGCAATCAATGTCAATTGCAAGGCGAACCGACGCAAGACACGGACACGCTCTACGACAGCGCCGCCCCAATGGAGTCGCACACACTGATGGTTAACTAGGATCTAACTTAAAAGTAAAAATCTCACCTCTTCGTTATCATTCTCCGTGCGAATTTCCTTGCTGATTCTTCGAAAGTGTTTTGACACGTCGATTTGTCGTGGGAGAAACGGAGGCAATGCAGAGTGCGAAGAATTGCGCATGTGAATGAGTTGCGAGACACAAGCTCATACACATACCAGGTGCCACGTATGTAAATTTGTGTATAAGATAATGCAAAGCAAAAAAGACTAAAAAAATCAATTAATAAGTGAATCGTAATGGCTATGGACCTCTTTGATGACGTGGCTGAGAGTTATTGGTATAATATTAATTGCTGTGTGGGACTACACGTAATAAAGTAATTAAAAATATTAAAGTGCTTGCACGTCATTTGGCATGTGACGAAAATAGAACGCGGAAATTAATAATTGAGAAACCGCACGTCAAAAATGTGATTTCGAGTGAAGAACGAAACTAGAAGAAAGCTGTTGAAATTTTTCGAAAATCCAAAAATGTGATATACGTATTACTTATAACCGGAAATGATATTGAGAAAAATCAAAAAAGGAAAACATAAATGCAATGACGATATTACTACCGAAGTACAATGGATTGATTCTCTTTTTAGCTGCGAAAAAATTCGATGTTTTCTTATAAATGTCAAGAGTTATTGATTGTCCAGCGTCATGAACGACAATTGTGATGGTCCTAAGCTGCCTAAAAGGGCAAAGTGCATAATAATGAAGACGGTGAAGAACGAATAAGAATGATTAATAGATATTTAAAGTATATTATCAATTAAATACGCACGACGTTTACCAGTGACAAAAAAGTATAAATGATTTAAACTAATGTTTAAAGTAAAAATAATGTATGGAAGTACTGTCCAAGGAGCAGTTTTTAAAGTAGTTTCAAAGCTCTTAACATAAATTGATCCTTTTTTTTAAAGTAATTACGTTAGTGGTAATGTCTAATCATATAAATAGTTAAAAGTAAAAAAAATAATAAAAAAATAAACTCGTACTACGGAAGCGCCTATAATGTGTTTAGAGCGATAATTTTAACGTCGCAGCCAATCTTAACGTCGCGGACAAAGTAACACGAAAAAAAGTAATATTATATAAAGATAATTAAAATTTAAGTAGATACAAAAAAATTAATAAATTGTCGGTGGTACATATTCGATTGTTTTGCGCACTTTGGTCTCTCCTCTATTTCTCTCCTACCAGCAAGCAGTTTCGCCAAATATCTTGACATACATTACAACTGTTGTAGTTATCTCCGCCTTTTTGTAATACACCAGTACATTTATGCTTGAAAGAAAATGAAAAAAAAAGAATTTTTTAATATATTGTTGAAACAGCTCGCTGGCAAGGTGGAAAATGCCTTTGACCATTCTCTGACTCAAAGATAACAGATTAAGTATACTTGTAATAATCATACGCGCGCAGAAGCAGCAGCAGTGTCATATTATATAAATAGCTTAATAACTGTAAACGTAAAGTATGATTTTTCAAGAGACGTATCGACAGATGAAATCAAAGGCAGACCTTATTCTTTTTTTCGTGAAGTCCCATAATAAACGTAAGACATGTGTGCGTTCATGCGTCTTGGAATGCTGTTTATGAGAGAATGTAGGCGATAAGAAAAACGGGACAATTTATATTGAGCAATCTCTCTCCCGTTGTATATGTTGTTCTTGTTTTTTTTCCTTTTTTAACCGACGCAATTAGTCGGAGGTAGGCGGCTTTTTATACTTTTTATTTTTAAAAAGTCGACTGAAGTAAATTAATGCTTCTAGCGGTTCTGGTACATTTTTGACCCAATCGCTTGTTGACGAACGTATTCCAGTTTGAACACACTATTTAACTTTTTTTTTAATAATAGTATTAATAGTGGTTAAAATACTAATAAAAACATTTTATATTTTCAAGATTTATGTTATTGCTTTAGATAGAGAAAGTACAACTTGATATTTTCCACTGAAATTAATTTAAAAAAATCAAGTTTTTGTATTTCTTTGAAAAAATAACGTTGAGTGATTGTTTATTTTTGATACTGCAATGTAATTTATTGACGTAATTATTTATTGATAGCCATTGTTAACTTTAAAAACTTGAAACAATTGAAACGTATTTAGTCATTAGATAATTCCTTGAAACGACGTTTACTTGAATTATTCTTAAGTTTTTTCTTTTTTCTTTTAATAAACAAAAAAATATATAGTGTAAATAATAACGTACATTTAAGAATAGTAAGCGAAAACATTTTAAATTGGAATTTAGAATGACAAATTTTGAGACAACAATTTTAATTTCTCATTGTTATTAACTTGTTGTTTTGTATTTCTTAAGACTTTATATTTTGAGAAATTGAAGTGAAATTGTGTTAACTTAGCAATAAATCTTCAGCATCACGAATTCGAAATAGAAAGCACAGACATATATTTCAAAATACAGAAAGCCGTCCATCTCCGCGTAGGATTACGTCGACATTTGATTTCGAAGCTTGTGGTTCAAGAGCAGCGTGCACATAATTATATGGTCACAACGTTCCTCGTTTTAATTGAAACACAGTATTTCGCGTTCGGGCAGCTACACAAGCGATTTATTCTCTTTTCTTTCGACCCTGTCTTAACATTGCGACGAACCAGACCAAGCGCGCCATTATTATTTTCTTTTTGTTCGAATTTTCCACGCGCGATTTACGTAGACGGACACAGAAGCGTCATTAATTAAGCCCGTATATCGTTTTGCTCTCTGCTCTGGCTCAAGTTTCGATGGTGTTGAGCACACTCTTTGTATGTAAAATCTGAGCGTCGCCGTGGCGTCGCGTGTCCGGCGATTCTCGTGCGAGATCCCCGAGCATCTCCAGTGAACAAAGAAATAAAACTTCCGCCCACTTCCACTTTATTTACCCCTTCTGCTAATGACTATGGAATGAACTTTTTTAAAACGACAGGTACGAATGCTTCCCCCTGTGTGTGTGCTCTGAGGACTGTAAACATGTTAAGGATGCGATCGATCGACTAAGGCGGCGCTCACGTTTATCATGATTGTTAAATGTATATTTAGATGATAAGTACAGTTTTTTTTTTCGAGATCAATGATTTGTAAATCTGTTGTCGATTTTTTTTATTTAAGTTTTACAATTTACACTCTCACCGAACCTGTATTAATCGACTGGGCACACACGTTGAAAGAAATAATTATAAATATTATTACAAGCGACACGAGAAGACACAAGCACACCCAAACACACAACACTGGCATTTTAATGCATGTCGAGTCTGATTCCCACGAGCTCATTTGTATAACGATCGCGAATGAATATTTCGTTGGCGTGCTGTTGAGGCGTTTTTAGCAATTTCGCTAAGGTATAAAACGAAAAAAAACAGAAACACACAGACACACAGAGACACACATATAGAAGGCGAAAAAGCGCAAAACAAGCGATGAAATCAAATTCGAGCAAGACTGGTCAGGTGTTGTAAACGTTTGTGTATGAGTGTATGTATGTACGCGGCAACACTGATAAGAAAAGACAATGTGTATGTGTACGAGTATGCACACGAATCACAAGTTATATAGAGCGAAGGCTAATGACTTTGCTGCGAGTTTACCCTTGTATCTATCTCTCATTCCCCTTTCCCTTTACTCCCAGCTTCCGCTCGTCCCATTACTTCTGCGTTGCTTTACTCTTTTTTTTTCGCTGAGCTGTATTGGCGGAAATAATCTGTACTCGAATCTCACTATGAACGAAAGATAAAAAAACGATCGTTACGATCAAAATATCTTTTTTTTTTTAAACGGGTATTCTATCATTTTCATGCGAAACATCGTTGTTTCTAAAAGAATTTGATACTTTTTTGCCAGCAGGTCGATCGTTAGTGATATGTATCCGTTCGAAATTATTATTTTATATTTGACTGTCCAAATCGATTTTGCCTTGCAGCTGTAACTCTAGCAACTGTTTATTAAAAATCATGATTGTAGTCTAGACCAGTTATAGTACATGCAAATGGGATCAACCAGTTTCTTCTACTTTTGTTTCTACGTTTCATTACAATTTACATTATATTTGTTATTCATGAACTATCTTTCTCCGAGGTCTTGTGCATTTGCACATGTTTTGCATAATCTTACAAAGCTTTATTTTGTTGTAACACACCAGACCACGTTTACATATCGTTTTTTTCTTCTGTTTCCAATCGTTTTTGTTGATTTCATTTAATTTTTCAACGCAGATGCTTGCCATTAATACGTTAGTTGCCATAGATTGCGATTTTTGTTTGTTCTCCCCGTTCACCCCGCCCTTCTCATCCACGTCCGGCCTTCATCGCCCATCCTCAATCAGCGACTTTAGAGTTATACATAAGGATAATGTAATGATTAAGCATTGTGGATTACATATTACAGACACAGTGAAACACAGACACGAGGTTAAATCCGTATGAAACAAAAAGAAAATTGAAAAAAAAATGAAAAAAACAACTGATACCACTACGTATTCTGTACATAAATAATCTGCCCATTATATATATGATTATATATAAATATATATAACGCATTGATTATATACAGCTATTATAGAAAATATATTATTATCAATTATAATTTTTATTTCTTCGTATCCCCTTTTATTACAACATCTCTCTCGTTCTTTATCCGGTGAGTTCATTAATCCGCGCAAGCGCATACCGCCGCCGCTGCCTACCATACTGACTCTTTCAATCTTTTTTAACCATTTAATTCGGGACTCTATGTTTTTGTATATATTTTCCTATTGACACGGAGAACGGAAAAATATTGGTGTTGTCCACATTGGCATAACGGCAAACGATTGCAGCGGAGTAACGACGTTGTTTTCTCTCAAATTTCGCGCGGCCAGGCCAGTGGGGAAAAAAAACGTCGGCGAACGAAATGGACTAGAAAAAAAAAAGAAAGAAAAAGAAATTCGAAGCCCAGTGGGAAATTGTCGACAGCAATCGAAACGAGTCTTGTTTTATTGCAGAAAAATTGGGGGAAGCTTTGAAAAAAAATACCGTTATAGGCGCAGCCTTTGCAGATAAAAAAAAAGATGGAAAAAACGAAGGGACGAGAAAGAGAGGGAGAGAGAAAACGAAAGAGGGCTAATCGACTCGATCGCGCTTCCGTGGACGCGGGCGGAATATAACGCCGGTGTGCGCACGCACAGTATATAGCGCGGCGTTTCTTCGCCGGCAATATAATTGAAGGTTCGAATAAAGCCGATAAAGCGGAAGAGCGCGTTCGCGCAACGACAAACGGTCTGCGTGCTTTTTTTTTACTCCGGGCCCACCTCCCACCGCCCCGCACCTACCCTCCTCCTCCTCGCTACAGACCCCCATCCCTGTTACTCTTTCATTCCTCTCCCTCTTTTTGTCGGCGCTCGCGAGACCGTATTGTTTTCTCGCTTCGGGCGTCGTCGTCATCTCTCTTTCTCTCTCTCCCATTCGCGCAGCTTTAATGAAAAAAGAATGGGTAGAGGGAGAGAGAGAGAGAGAGAGAAAAAGAGGCCGGTCTTTTTTCCGCGTCTCTAATGGCGATATCACGCGCGAAAATGAGCTCCCTCTCTCTCTCTCTCTCTTTCTAGCCTCGAGTACGGCCGCAGCTGCGCGTTTCTCGGCTTCGCGCCCTCATCCCCTTCCCTCGCCTACTCTTCTTTTCGATGCAGCAGTAGTAACGGCACGTGAGATCGGCCTGCGCAGTTAACCAAGAGAGAGAGAGAGAGAGAGAGAGAGAGAGAGAGAGAGAAAGGGGGTGGAAGAGAGAAAGGGAGCGTAGCCGTTTTACAGCGCTGCCGGGGCTATCGGGAAAACTCGATAAATTATACGGCCGACGATAAGCCGCGAGGACTGCGCGATTTCCCGGCTGATTGGATCATTTTTATACGCGCTCCGAAGCTTTATCGGCTTGCGGAATAAGGCCGCTCTTACGCCTTTTTTTTCTTTTTTTTCTTCATTTTTTTTCTTAGAGAGAAATTATTATTGTGATGAAGAACTTTAATCTTGGGGTCCCAATATGGCTTGGTCGGTGCGGTGTCGACTTGGCAATTCGTAGGTCGTGCGGGCACGAGCCCTGGTGGCTATCGGCCGAGGCATTGGGCGAATTCAGAATGCCCGATAACTCTCTGTTGGGAGTCGAAAAAAAGCTTATTAAAATTCAAAGAGATCATTACGTTTCCCGGGGCTTGTAACTTTCCAAACTCGAGAATTTGGAAAAATTTTCCGGATTGTTTTGCGTGCTCTTATTGTACCGATTTTTATTTCATATTAAACTTTATAGCACGAGCGAGTAAAGCGTATTGAAAGAGGAAATGGGGTTTAAAGAAACAAACGCCGTTTTCTAATGCTTTTACACACTCGGGAGGTTGAAAAAAAAAGGAAACAGGCGAAATAACACGCGTTGGGAATTTAAAGAACGCAGCCGGAGAAATACTTTTTTTTACACTTTATATACGTTTTTCTTAATTTCCGGAATATTTTCTATGATTTATTATTTAGAGAACTGCTGTTTTATTCGAACGTTAAAAGGAAATATTTCGGCAAGCGGCATAAATCTAAATTAAAATGGTTTTCCAAAGTAATATCTTTTAATTTATCTCGCTAGTTTTTGATGCACTGAACTTTCGGGTCAAAAGTTCACTGAATTTGACTAGAATCGGTGTTCCCTAAAAAAAAAAGGGATACACGTGCATAGTTGAACGCTGTAATTTTTACACTTTATTCAAAAAGACCCTTGCGCCAATCTTTTTTACGTTTAATAAAAATAATCTAAGTATCAAAGAGCAAAAAAAAAAGAGAAAAGATAATCCTTATAAGAGACAAAAAAAAATGAAGTTTGAAGTATAAATAATAGTCGGAATCGATTAAAACCGTTTCCGCTGAAA
The DNA here is from genome assembly GCA_030522585.1 of Anagyrus pseudococci. NCBI lineage: Eukaryota > Metazoa > Arthropoda > Insecta > Hymenoptera > Encyrtidae > Anagyrus > Anagyrus pseudococci. The sequence goes on along the minus strand of JAPYYQ010000032.1, from coordinate 6,567 downwards.
TATTTCGCCGACACGCGCGCGCACAGCGAGGATAGGAGAGGTAGAGCAAATGAACTGTAACGAAAACGATAAGAATCGCATAGCATAAATAGAGCGTGTATTGAATAGCTCGGCTATATTCTACGCATCAAGATAGACACCATAAAAAAAAAAATGATAATTTTACACTTTGCCATAAAAACTCGGCTGCACGTTCGCAGGCTGCATTCGGTATCGCTTATTAAATTTTCATCGTCACGCTCCGAGTGGCGCGCGCGCGCGCGCGCGAGGTATCGAGTCGATTTCATTAAAAACGATTACAAAGCATATCGCCAATTATTTTTCATTTACATACGCCCACGTACACGCAATAACGTGAGCATCGCAATGTTTCTCTCTTGGGCTTGTAAAAGCCCAAATTCGGATTTTATTTTAAAAAAAGGAAAAAAATCAATAATAAAATCGCGTTTGCCCGTGTAGACTGTGCATATTTATATATACTAAAGAGTCTCGGTAGTTTACGGACAAGTGTATAAGCCCAGAGCGGGAGCCTCGCGAGTTGTTCAGACAAAACTCGAGTATCCTGCTTTAATAGGTCTGCGATAATACGAGGCTCACTTGACAGTACATTCGGACGTCGCTCCCAGTCGACTCTCTCTCTCTCTCTCGAGCTACCTCGGGCGGGAGAGGGGCCGGGGGGTTGGGGTGAAAACGAGGCGTAAAACAGCCCATTCCACGACGTCGAGCTGAGTGGGGTAGAACGTCTCGCTGTAGAGCCGGTCGGCCGTGCAGAGAGGGAGAGAGCCGCTATGCTCGTAAATGCCGGTGCTGCAACTGCTGCTCTGGTTATTCTTGCTCTGGCTTCCATTCGTCATTGTCCCGAGTAATCGAGAAACGCGCGGCAGGCCCTCCTCACCCCCCCCTCCCCCAGTCACTCTCTTTCTCTCTTGACTTTGCAGCGTGTATATCCGTCGCGTCGGCCTACTCTCGAAAAAGCGCGAGTACGCGGCGCGAGGCTGTCTTTTACCCTGGCCCACTTGGGAGGGGGAGGAGGACAGTAGCGCCGGCTGACAATGGGCATTTAGCGCCGGCACTCGGGGCGCGCTCGGACGCGCGGATCCGTCGTGAAAGCCGTCCCCCCCCCTCTATATGTATGTATATACGTCGCGGCTCGATTCTCAAGCGCGAGCGAGTTCTTTCTCGCGCCTGGGGAGTCGTAACACATTCGCCGCTGCGCTGCCCCGGCGAGCCATCGATTTGTCATTCGCCGGCGGAGTGAGCTCAGGAAATTGCACCCGTTACGAGAGCTTGCGAGAGCGAGAGAGAGAGAGAGAGAGAGAGAGAGAGAGAGCGACCGGCCGAGATTTTTCCCGTTCGCATTTATTCCCCGGGCATCGACGGCTTCAAGTGCCCCCGCGATTCCGCTCCGCTTGCCCTCTCGCGACTCGCTCGTTTTTCTCTCGCCTTTATTGCGCTCGCCTCACCCCCCAACCCCATCGTTCCGAGCTCGGCATGGAGATTTTTCCGCGGAATCGGACCGATCTGCATTTAGCCGAGTTAACGCTTGTTTTTGAACAAAAAAATAAAAAAAAAGGATAAAGGAAAACAAACAAAACCGTAAAATAAAAGGCAAAGGTAGTTTTCATGCGTGATCCTTTTTTTTCAAATTTACTCGAAGGCTCGGCGTTTGTTAGGTTATCGGGGTTCCGCTGTGTTTTTAAATATTGATGAATTTATGAAATTTCTCTCTGGGGAGATTGTATTTGTTTTCGGCGCGGCTAGTTGTAAGATACATATTTGGGTTAAGGACAGTTTTGAGGGTAAGGCTGCTCCTAAAATTTTCTCTCTTATCGTGTTAGTTGGGCTAACGACTAGAACGTTGTTTATAATCTATTTACGTCGGAAACAATTATTTAACGCGAAACTCTTCTCTTCGTTAGTCCGTATCCGCTATAAATTTAATCTAGGTCTAATTTAATTTCCCGAAAGCTCCAGTCTAGATTATATTCCGGTAAATATGATACTTGCGCAGGGCTAATAATCATAATAATAATCGCATATATCTATTGTCAAGTAATGAGTTGTGTGAATCTTACATGAAATTCCAAATAAAATTGTGAAATTCGTTTAATCATTATTTTACGTAGGCGTCGATCCAATAATACGGCTAATTGAAAAACTCAATAAATTCTCTAACATATTCGTTTAAAATTTTATTAAATATTGGTATTATTAAAATAAACGCTTAAACATTTTTATCGCTATAACTTATGTCGAATGGCAATTAAATGAATCAATAAAAATTATATACTTGTTTATATTGGTATAAAATCGAAACTTGTTTAATGTAGAATTTAAAATAACTGATAATGAAAGAAAAACGTTTCGAGATTCATTATTGTATTTAATTAAATTTTATTTTATTGAATAATACCCAGGGATATAAACTATTCGCGTTTAATTGTTAAAAAAAAGGTTAAATCTTTTACTGCATTCGCGAACATCAAAACTTTTTAAATTCATTTTATTCTAGAGTTTACAGCAACATTATTATGTTCTTTTTCTTTTATACCCGATGATTTTTTTTCGTATTACTTTAAATGCTAGGAAAAATTTGTTCAGTCGTAGAGACATTATAAAAGAGCAATGCCACTATTACCGAGTCCCACAACGCGATATATTATAACAATGGCGCTTTAATGCTTGAAATAATTTGCATAATATTTGCTTGTAAAAATAGACAATGTAGATTCCAGGAAAAAGTGATATGTTTGTTTGGAATTTATAGAACAAGACAGTATTTACATTGGATATTGAATATATAAAATTTACGTGAAAATTTAATAAAAAATAAATTAGAATGTGCCATTTAATAAGTGCTAATGCATAAATTCATTAGTTTAAGTAGGCTTTTTTGAATAAATGAAAGCTAAGCAGTTTTTCCTTGCGTCCGTTTATGCTACATAATCTTACTAAATCAGCGGAGATTGATAGAGAATTCAAATATGATTATACCGGAAAAAAAGTTGAAGAAAAAGTATTTTTTATCACGACTGCGCGAAAAAATGGCTTTTTAAAAGTTACCCGATGGAGATGCAAAAAAAGAACCGTATCTCCATTACTCAAACAATTACAGTGAAGCGATTTAAAAAAGAGCGTAAAAAAATTAAAAGTAAAATAAACAATACAATAATCGAATTACAGGCGGTAAAGTAAAATGAGTTACTAAGTAGTTTGCAGGGGGATAAATTTCAATTTGAAACTGTGATTCGTGTAATAAAATCCAATTTCAAATAAGTCTACCGCGCAATATCATTTTAATCGTCATTTTGTACACTAGAAACAATGCGTAAATGTATACATATTCCGCATACCTATGCACGTAAAGTACGCAACCGTAGTAAAACATCCGCGACATAACTCTGGGCACAAAATAAAGATGCTATGGCTTTAACGTCGAGAGAAAAAAAGAAATAAAATATTTATCCAAACGTAACACGTGATATCCGCAGCTAGGAAACATAAAGAAAAACTCTGCGTAAAATCGTTCGTGATTTTAAAATCGTGCGATTTCAGGACGAGCAATCGCGACTTGGAAAAGGATAAAAAAATAAAATAAAATAATAATGATAATAAAAAAAAGGGTATTCGCTTCATCAGCGATCGTTGGGTACTGTCAGTGCAATAGCGGCAATACATCAGAACGAGAGCGATATTCAGCCGAGCGAGCCGCAGCTTCCGTGTGTGCGCGCGCGGGAGGCGGCCTCGTGTGAGCAATCATCGCGTCTCGCCGTCGTTTCCAATCGACGCGATACGACGAGCACGAAAATGTGCGCTCAAACGCACAACGCCTAATTCTCTCTCCCTCTCTCTCTCTCTCTCTCTTTCCATCTATCTCTCCCTCTCCCCTCGATCCTTCAGCGCGGCAGCGTCTCCGTGCGACTCCTCACGCTCGAGCGGATATTCCGCGACGTAAGATAAAATGGAAATTCCGGTTATACACTCGCTTGCGTTACATTCACCGGAAGCGCGAAGACGTAAAGGACCGGATAATGTATATAGGTATATATCTCTCTCTCTCTCCGGAGAGGGTGATGGAGATGAATTCCCAGGCGCCGAGAGGATAAGCAGCGGCTTGGCCCTTTTCGGTCAGAAAATAAAATAGCGCGGCCCGTCCGGCCGAGGTCTCGGGGAAATCGCACGTACCAGTCCCGTGTCCCGCGAAAATCACGAAAGATAGTCGCTGCGGCGAAAGAAGTCGGGAAAAAGAGGAGGAGAAGGAGCAAAAGGAGGAGGAGGGATGTGGAGGGGCGGCGCGGCGGGAGCTAGGGCTACCCGTGAAAAGTGGCGCGCGAGCGTTCGCTCGATGTGCTCTCGGGGCCGCGTGTGCGGGTGCACCTATCCTCCTCTCGCCTCACTCCTGCTTACCCCCCTGCGAGGCAGCAGCAGCAGCAGCCTTTTGCCCTCTCGCTCGCTCCTCCGGCCCGGGCCAGGCTATTGATTCTTTTGCGCGCGCCGCCCCCGCCGCCGTCGTCGTTGCTGCTGCTGCTGCTGCCGCTGCGCCCACACAGACGTCGTTGGAGTCCGAGTGTGCGTACGGGAGCTGCTGCCCCGCTGCAGCCGAGGCGCAACGCGAGCTGCTGCATATACGCGCCGGATTGTTCGCCGACGGATCGGGGAGAGAGCGAGAGCGAGTAAGCGAGGCTGATGTTGGTAGTGGTGGTGTGCGCCGCCTACCGCCACCCTACCACCCCTGCTTTCCTCTCGCTAGTGTTTTCTTGTTTTTCTCATGTTTTTTTTCTTTTTTTCGGGGGTGGGGAGTGGGAGGAGGTAGGGGTAAGGGGGGCCGACGTTCCACGCGAGGTCAATATTTCGCGAGATGTGTGTCACGGGCTTTTTTGTTGCTCCCCCCCTTTCTGTTCGTTTCGCGCTTCTTCTCTTCCCTCCTTTTTAATCCCCTCCTCCCCCCTCCCGCGCGCTTGAGTCGAGGTGAACGGCACACGAGACAACTAGCGTCGAGGAAAGAGTGAGAGAGAGAGAGAGAGAGAGAGGAAAGCTAGAGGATTGTTCGGGGGAAAGGGGGTTGCAGTGTACCGTTGGAGAGAGGACGGGAGATGATGAAGCGCGGGCGTGGGATTGCCGAGGATTTGCGATGTAATTTACGGCAATTTTGAAAAATTGAGCGTGCGGAGCTAATAGAAAAATGGCCGATCAAACTTTATACATTACGCCTGTGTATGTACACAAGCGACTTAAAATTCTCCCTTTCTCTCGCTCTACGTCTCGTTCTCTGGCTCTCAGTCAGACAGTAGAAAAATACCTGTGTAGTCAGACCATGTCTTTTACCCACTGTCCCTCTGCTCCCCTCGGCTCGCCTCCCCCTCCCCTCTTTGTCCCGCCTATACTATCGTCCCTGTGAATCTGTTTGTTTTCTCAGGTACACAGGAGGGAAATATTTTCGTTGGAAAATTTCCATCCCATTATTTCGCGAGCAGTGTATTTTTGTCGGCGAATCGTTCGAACAAATGGATTCGGAGAGGTTTATAAGTAAGGCAAAAGCGTTTGCTGGATTATAATTAACAGTTTATATTCTCGGGCACACGTTAATTTAGTGATTCATTATTCACTGGATAATTCATAGACTGTTAATAAATTCATGATAATCGATTGATTCCTCGTTTTTGTACTTATATCTCCACGCGTAATCTAATAAAGTATAGTTATTGAAAAAAAAAGAGAGAACGAAACAAGCACTTGTCTATGGATCGTGTTTACTTTGACACTCGAGTTTAACGATACACCGTGATTATAATAAACAAACGCGTGTTTGTTGGCTGTATCTCACTTTCGGGCCAGTTGCCACCCCCGATTTGTCAAAATATTTGTATTTGTACGGACGACAGGTCGGACAAGAAAAACTCCCAGCCATTTTTCACTATTCTTTACTATAAACATATTCCGAAAGCTATCTGTTACTCCGCGATAACATTTTCAATAAATAGCCTGCATGATACATACGACGCTCTTTTTATCACGTCCAACTTCTACGATTGGCATTTTTTTCTTTTTTTTTCTGTAACGCGTCACCTCAAACGATAACGCAATGCAGCTCGTATAACTCACCTGACGCGCAAGCTTTTCGGAAGCAGCGACAACAAAAAAAAGCGTAAAGTCACTAGGAAATATCTCAAAGCAGTCGCGGCCAATCTATTAATCTACGCTTATATATAAAACCAAGGGGTTTTAATTAATCCGAGAGCGCTAGCTCTTCGTATTATACGCAAAGCAGGAGGAATTTGCGGTGCGCCGTTGTAAGAGTGAGAGAGAGAGAGAGAGAGAGAGAGAGAGAGAGAGAGGGAGAGAGAGAGAGAGAGAGAGACGAGAGGGAGGGATTTATGGAGGAACATTTAAAATGCCATAAATTAGTCTAATCAGCTCGACGCGCCGGCCGGTAGTTAATATCCGCGCGACGAGAGCGTTGCACGTTGGGCCAAGAAAACGTGCGGCAGAGCGAGAGCAAGAGCGTGACACTGCGTGTATCCGCACGTAGAGCAGAGCCGGAGCAAGGGCTAGTCGGGCGATTAAAAA